>JAMXBB010000006.1:33388083-33561864 GCA_024138015.1 Lumnitzera littorea | reverse complement strand
TAAATATTCCTTTTAAAAAATTTTAGGATGTTTTAGAAAGTTTTTATAAAAATAAAAAAGTTTGAGAATTAGGTCCCTTTAGATTTTCTTTGAATAAACTAAATCGACAATAATGTAAACTCAATCGATTTTTAAAAATTAAAATAAATCAACATATTAAAGTTTTCGAAAAAGAATTACGATTGTCTGATTCCGACTAGTAGATACATATATATCTTTTGAGCGACAATAAAATTTATAAAAACTTAGATTCTTTTTTCTTTTGATTTTTATTTTTTTCCTTAAAAATATTAAAATTTGAAAAATAAACCTAATTTCAGTAAAAATATAGTAATACCCATTAAGGTTTAATAGGTTAACCCTCGGATTCGAATTGTCCTAGTTTGTATGAAATTGAAATTGAAATTCGGAAGCTAAATCGTAGTTAAACCACCTATTTGATTATGGTTTCTTTTCTTTTTCTCAACTTTAGTCGAGTGATGACTCCAAATTTTTTTTTAAATAAAAGAACCGAAATTTCCTAATTTTTTTAGTCACGAGTTAATATTAAATAAGTTTAGGTTTAATATTAATCAGAAGGTGGAAAGTCAAATTAAATCAAAGAAACCAAAAATTCAGGCTTGACATGGAGTTTTAAAAGCACTATTAAGCAATCCAATTAAGAGACTAAAGGGAGGAAGTAAAAAATAGTAAACTAATCTATTGGAGCTATAGGTTGAATTTAAATTAATAATTTGGCTATGAATCTTGGTATCATCATTGGAGACTAATTTGCAGATAAGCTAAGTGTTAATAGTTGGTCAGAATAGTACTATACTATTTTCTACTTAGATTGAGATATGAAGGAAGTAAATGAAATCTATCATTTCTTGAGTTAAGTACTTGAATTCGTTTCACCTTAGGTCATCTTGTTGATTTATTAAATTGCCCAAAGACTTAAGCATCGAGCTAAAAATTTGATTTCTCTCTTTTTTTAATCCAATTTATATTAAACCATGCCTCATATAAATCTCTCAACCAGATTAAGAAAATATATTATATATAAAAAAAAACCTTGTTTTTTTAAAAGGAAGTCACCACTTGATCCAAATCAAGAAAACAAAAAAATTAGCTACTGATCCATGGGTTTTCTCAAGAAAACATCTAGAATAATATAAACTAGAAAAATCTTAAGTTTGGAAGCTAACTTATTAAAATATGATGGTTTTTATAAAAGAAATCCATAAAATTGCTTAATGGGCTTTAAATAGATTTTCAAATAAATTAGGTTTTTTAATTAATTTTTTCCAAAAAAAAAAAGAAAAGAAGAAAAATAAAACAATATTTTAATTATTTTTTGCTACTCAAAATGTCTACGTATCCGCGAAGCGGGATCACACCTACATAATTCTCAATTGATGAAAATTTTAATTTGTTGGTTTATTTTAATTTTTGAAAAATTCTCTCCACTTTAAGTTCCTTAAATTTTATTAATTTTGGAAAACTAATTTTTTGGTCCGCTTTTGCAAAATCTTAGAAAAATCCCTAACTTTTAAGAAAGGCCAATTTATTTATTTTTATTTGTGAAAAACGTTTTATATATAAACAAATTTTGGAAAAAGAAAAGCCTATCTTTATTTGAAAACATAATTAATGCCCATAAGCATAATCAACCATGTCCTAAAACATTTAATTCAAAACTATATTATCATACTTGACATGCAAAAATTAACATTAAAACCATTAAAATAATACTAACACATTAATTAAATTAAAGTACCTAAACAAGTAGGTAACATAATATAATTAAAACCTACTAAACTAAAAAAAACATCACATACTACTAACTTAATAATCAACATACTCATACAAAAATATGGAAACACATCAAAACATGCTTAACATTAGTTTTTTATTTTTCTGGAATTTTTTGTTTTCCTTTTTTTTTTTTTTATGAACAAGCTTATAAACATAAGAACAAGTTGGAGAACTTACTTGCATAGCAAACAGAGTAGGCCAATTCGGGTGGTTTCTAACCCATTCTCAAGGTGTAGTTAGTGGCTTGAACTTTTGAGACGTCGAGCTAAAAAGCCCTAAATTAATTTTTGAAAAACCCAAACTTTTCGCATTTGATTTTTTTAGAAAAAACAACCTAGTGTGCAATAACTTCAACATAATTTTTTTTCAACTTTTCTCCTCAAAATCGATCAAATCTTTATGAAATTGGATGAAATAAAAGCTTGGAATTTGTTTAGAAACACAAGTAGAATGTTTTTAAGAATTTTTTTGGATCAATTTTCTCTATAATGAGAGAAATTAAGGAGAGGAAGTGGATTTACACTTAAAACCTCCTAAAATGAGAAACTAACATAATATGGATTTGTGATCAATTTCTAATGGATGCGATGATTTAAATGCTTGGATGAGGTATTTATTTATAATCTAACGCTCAAACTCCTTCTCATGAAACCTCTATTTATGATCAAGATTCAACTTTTATTCATTAATGGCACCTAAATTCATTATTTGAATTTCTTCCTTTTTTTTAACTCAAATTTATTACGATTTTATGGAAGATTTAGGGAAATTAATATTCCTTTTTCTCATAGGAGATGTGGTTCCTCATTTTATCTCAAATTATTTTCGATTATTTTAAGGAAATCATCCAAATTTGCTTATTTTGTTTATAGTGTATTAAATGGGTATTTAATGGACATCCAAAATTATTATTTTTTATTTATCCCAATTTATTTAACAATAATTCACAAAATGCACCTTCTTAAAAAGGAGACTTCTTAAACTTTCATTTCCATATTTTTTTTTTTAGATTTTTTAGTGACCAAAAAATGGGTGAAATTGCTAAAAACATACTTAAGATAGTTTCCTAAATAAACCATGACATTGTTTTCACTTTTTGTTCATAGAGAAGGGAGAAGGAAGAAAGCTAGGTTAGACCTAGTTAAATGGGGCAACACGTGGCGCCTAATGACTAGGCTACATGGTGCTACGTGGTGTCAAGTGTCCATACACGTAAGGCCATGTCAACACCATGTAGTGCAACGATATGGGTGCTACATGTTGGCATGTAGAGCCACTATGTGTCAAATAGACACCTAACTTCTACAAAATGAACTATTTTCTCATAGTGAATATGGAGTCAAATAAATATATATTCAAAATATTTTTAAGATTTTTCTAATTTGACTGAATTAGAATCTCGATTTCTACCCACATTGAACTTTTTTTTTTTTAAATTTCAAATGGCCATAAAATGTTTATTTTAATTCCAATTGAGATACGGTTTACAGCCATGAACTCCTAGAAAAATGAATTTTTAACGGGCCAATTGAACTTGAGCAAAAAAATCTAGTTTTCAATAACTATTCATTTTTGTTGAAATTTCAAATTCTGTCAAATTGCATATATCTATTTTGACTCAAAAAATAACTTTAGACCACAAAAAAATTATTTTTACCCTAAATCCACCTAAATGGACCATTAAGTGATACCTTTTATGATTTTTAGTTTTTTTTTTTTTATTCTTTATGGATTTTTTTAGGTTTTTTTCCTTTTTCTTTTTATTTTTTTGGCCTTTTTTTAAAGAAGGATTTTTAAACTAGAGATAGATCTAGGGAAAGCAAAAATTAGGTATCTACATTAAGTACGTAATACTTATATGTATAATTATGCTTACTAAGGTAGAAAGGACTTAACGAGACTAAGGATTATTTGGCCTAATCGAATCACTTGTTGCTTATGCTTGATTCGTTGGCTTAAGGGCCTACAATAGCAGATCCATAGGGGATAACTACTGATTATATTTAAGGATTCCCTCATAGACTTACATATTAGACAATGCAACTAGATTTAGTAGACTTTCACTGCAGTATATAGCAGTAATCTAAACGACTTATACTATTATATCTATCTATATATACAAGAGATCATAGTGTAGTAGGGTCGTAAGTGTCTCTTTATTGTATGATGGCTAAGAATTAAGCTAATAATTGATTGAATTGTTTATTTTTACATTACATACGTGTAACTTATTTGGTTTAGTATTCGTGTGTGTTTGTGTATTGCATACTAGGATTCATCTTATTCTTTTCTTTTTCAAGCATAGGTAGTGAGGACTACATTATTTGTGAGGAGCCCTTTATTGATGGACTAGAGGAGGAGGACAGTGTGAATTATCTATATTTTTATGATGATTCGAGGATTGATGTGGATTTAAGAGTTGAGGATGGGATCATGATGTGGAGACTTAGTTACTTTTGGAGATTGAGTTACTTTTTGGAGATGTTGATGTACTCTTTTGTTGGTTTATGATATTTTCAATTTGTTTATGGAGCGGAATGACTCCTTTTAAAGACTTTTGTGATACTTTCGATTATAGGAGCGTATGAGACGAGACTCCTCTAAATTTATATGTTATGACTCATGTTAACTTGAATGAATTTCTCTCATGGATTATTGTTGATTGGTTAAATTTTAAGATCCTTAGAGTTTTTTTATTGTTGACATTATGTCTAGCACCTGTGGATTTTAGAACCTTTATATACACTACAGTAGAAATGAGCATTAACAAGATATAAATGTGTGAGGGTGTTAGTTGTAAGTATAAGAAAGGGGTATTGTGCGGATTTTTTTGCCACATAAGTCTTATGTAGTATCACTCCTCATAACATGTGAAAACACTAATTTAGCACAATATTAAAAACCCATTTTACTCTTTGTGCTAAAAAACAAGCTTAGCTCTCTAAGCCATCTTCTCCTTCACTCTCTTTTTTTCTTATGAAAGCCTTAAGTCCTTTCTAAATGGCAAGAGCACTGACTACCACTAAGTTGAGTAATGTTGTCACTTTCTATCTCTCTTCCTCCCTCCATGTATCGTCTCTCTCTTTGATTTAGTTTTTATTTTTTATTTTTTATTTTTTTGTGTTTTGTCATCAACGTTGGTAGTGCTTTTTTTTTTTTGGTGGAACAAGAATAGAGTTATCAAAAGAGGAGCAATAGTGGTGATTTCATCTATTTTTATTTTGGATTTATAAGTAATAACTTTATGATTTCTCATATATATTTAGGGTTTTTGGGTTTTTTGGATAGTGGGGGTTTTGGAGTTTTGATCTTATAAGAAGGGAGAGTGGACTTTTTAACTATGATATTTGTTTTTTGATTGCTAATGTTTGTTGATAATGGACTCATTGCTAGAATGGGATTGTAAGTTTCATAAACTTGTACACTATACAATTCCATTTATTTGAATTACTGAACTAGATATTTGGATGCTTATGTTTTATTAGTCTATAGCATATAATAAGTATCATCAATCAAAATCATGTGCATCAAAACTGGTCTTTAGGATTTGTCTCTTTTTACTCCCTTTTCTTGTCCTTTTTTTTTTCCTCCTCCTGATTGAGTTTGCTATGAAATGCATTTTCCTATCTCTATGGATTAAGCAAGTGAATCCTAGTATGTATGATACTTATCATGACAATGTGGTAGGATAAGAGAAAATCTTTTTGGTTGCATGAAGCACGATTGTTTTCTAGAGCTATAAAATTGGCAATTGACATGGCATAGCAAAGCACCCTACTTCACATTAATAAATGGATTTGGTACAACTATTTCAATTATGAACATATGGCTTCACTTATTCAATTACAACCCAATTTTCCCTTGAGATTTATAGCTTGATTTTGTTTATGAAGGATGAAGCATTCAAGGAAATGAGGATAATCTAACTTTAGGTCTAGATACAGTAAGTCCAGCATTAGATAGATTGAATATGAGATATATTAATGACACCCTTTATCTCTACTATGTTGTTGATCATAGTTGATTGGAATAAAAAAGAACAAATGGACATTGAAAAAACTTACTATGTTTTTGCTAGTTTGCAAAAATCCATTTAGTCATGAGAGCTCTTCTTTAAATGTAAAACTATATTCTTTGTCCTCCTCAAAGCTAAACCAGTTTGTGCATATATCTAACTAGGCTCCCTTGTAACCTCTTTTTCAACATCTACTCTATTGGTCTTGTTTGGTCATTCTAAGAGTAATAGTTTCATATAAACTATTGTTGTTTCAGTCCTACTTAGTTTAACAATACATTTCCATAGTGTTTTATTTTGGTTTAAATTCATTCCTTTTATTATCATTCATTTTACAATTTCATATGCTTATTCTTGCTATTATTAATGATTAATTACTATTTCTAATGATGTTTAGTCTCTTAAATCATATACATGTTCCTCTATCATGTAAATATATCTTCAATTATTACTACTTGTAAAGAAATGAAGGTTGAGTTATCTCTTAGATTATTTGTTTTCATCTTTGTGTATATAAATCAAATATTCAATACCCTTACCTCACTAGAGTTTGAGTTTAGTAGCATGAATTGTTTAACATGATATCATACTAACATTTACATAGTCAAACATAGGGGCAATGCGAGACTTTATTTTTCTTATTAGGAAAAGAATTATTGACAAGGCAAAGAAATAGAAAAGAAGATGGATTTTAAGTTTTAAAATAACATAGGTTCAGCTCTTCAAAATCATCGTAAGAGAGCCTACAAGGATTTTGGAGACTATCATACATCGTGTTTCTAATGTCTTATTATATGTGTCTGTTCTCAATTAGGAAACATTCATATGATATTGATAAAAAATGATATATCTTTGCATTTTATGTGTTTGGGGGTTTGAGAAAAAGGTATTCTCATTTTTATGCAATATGTTTGGCTTTTGTGGTAAAAATCACTTATTAGATGTATCTAGTGAAGTTTCCATTGCCCAGAAAATGATTCATTATCAACTTTGAACTTATGATGGATTGAGACAATCCGATTTTAAGTTTTGAATCATATTTCTTTTGAGGTTCTAAAATTGATAAAATCATATTGTCGTATATGTGTGTGGGTCTAAGGATGCAATGTTTGATAATAGTATATATATTGTTATCATAAGGAGTTATAGTATATTTAGGATGAGTATTAATATCTCTTGACCCAAATTCTTTTCTCAAATCTAGCTAATAAACTTAGCCTTGAAGATGTTGTTGATATCACACTAACTGCTATAGCAATTAAGGTATTTTATGGTTTCCACATCTACGTTGCATGTTATCCCCCATCTGTGTTATCTTCCTTCTTAACTGTCTACTTTTTTACTTTTCTGTAATTTTCATTCTATTTTTAAGGAGATATTGATTGATAGGGAATTGAATGATCATTGATGGAATTGTTTGTTTGTAAGTTCTTGTATAAATTGAAAATTCTTTGAGGTATTTAAATTAAACATGTTGGATGGTCTTCATGTATATTGTTTATATATTTTGATAATTAGTTTGGTATTTAGAGCAATTCCTTTTACTTAAAGTTGCTATTACACAAGCTTTTACCCATAATGAATGGGCATTTAAGGAAAAGACTACATGTATCTCTCTTATGAAACCAATATATAATTGTGACACTTGAGAGGAGACTTGAAAACCTTGACACATTTAGCAAATCTTCTTCCCTTAGATTTATTTTCTACCTAGTAATCTTCTATTCAAATTTTGAAGGAAAAAGAAGGAGAAAAAGCTTACATTTGGTTACGCACTTATGCTTATCTAAATCAAAGGTATGGAGCTATGTTATATTTCTTAAGTGGTGTTGTTTCACTAACTTGATGCACTACAATATTTGTTTCAAACTTTTGCTCAGAAAATAATATAGAAATGACGTATCACTTCTAATGAATTTTATTAGGAGGACCATTGAGTTTCATGATCATTTGATATTGATGCTTAAAAGTCCCTTTGTTCATGTATTGAATATTTTGATCATTTTAGTGTTGTACTCTAAATGAAATTTTGGCATGTGTATCATGGTTCTTTTATTAATCTTTATAAATTATCAAGGTTATTAAAAGGCAATGAAAAGATTAAGACTCAAACCCAAGAACATTTTTTGTCATAGACTTTGGATTTTTAATTTATACCCTGCAGGACATATTATTATCATAATCTATACTTCATATAAATCACAACACTAAAGTTTAATTACATAAGGATTGGTTATAGCTAGTACATGAACTTTTTTATATTAAACTTTTTTGTTAGAAAATATTTCTTATGTCATATTTTTATACTAACTTTGATCAAAAGAGCATTTTCGGTTAGACCACACCAAGATTGTTAAACTTATGATTTTACTTAGAATCGTTAAAAGGCATATAAAATCGAAACGTACAAACGTAAGTTTCTATAACTTATATAAAATAGCTTTAAAAAATTATGGATGTACTTATACTAGTTACTCAAAACTTAAAACACATGATAAAAATTTTTAAAAATGGAGAAATTAAGTTTTTTTCATAAAAATTCTTAATATATAATTTAACATGTTCGAAAGGACAAATAGAGTTGAAACTGAACTTTTTTCAATTTTTTTTTAAAGTTATAAATTAAAAAAAACTAAACATTTCAACTCATTTTAAGTTATTGACGGTATAGAATAAAGTATATAGTTTTTTTTATAAACTTTGTTATTTAAGCTGAGATTTAGATAAAAGTTATGAACATAAAGTAAGAGATTAAGAGAGAAAGAAATAGGTAAAAAATTGGAATAGAATAAGATAGATGTTATAATGTTTTAATAGTTGATGACTTATAAAATGCTAGTTATATATATATTTTTAAATTTTTTAGTACATTCAACTCAGATATACAGAATCAGTAACTCGGTTAAAAACGTAAGTTTCTATCGAGTTTATATATAAACTCAGTTAAAAACATAGGTTTCTATAAAAAAAAAAAGATTTTATACTTGAGTTAACTCAGAAGAGTCACCTAAAATCGTAAACTTATAGAATCGTATAAATAAAATCGCGATTTTGATAATTATGGACTACATTACTAAAGTTTAATTATGTAAGGGGTTGGTTTTAGCTAGTACATGAACTATTTGTATTAGGGCTATGTAAATAGCTAAGGGATATTAATAAATTGTATTTCCATTCTCTTATATATCAATATGCCATATGATATTTAGATATTATATCGTTATTTTTTGTGCCACTCTAAACCTTTTCTTGTTTCGTGTACTATTTTTAGCTAGTTTAACAACTTTAGTTGCCATTTCTTTAACATAAGTGCATAGGTGATAAGCCTCACATGCGTATGCACATAGATACATAAAAAACTCATAATGCTCAAATAAATTCATGAATCAATCTTACTAGTTATCTTTTATGTGTGGTATGTATAATAGTATATATATAGTAATAAATTTAAGTATCTTTTATTAATTCTAAGTATCTTTTATGCAAGATGGATATTTCAGGGCCTAGTTGTGCTACAAATGATCTTGTAGATTATTTTAGGGCTGAACTTATCCAAGAGCATCTCAATTATCGAGATCCCCTGGAGTCATTGAATACATAAGAGGATGAATCAACAAGAGAGCAGTATAATGATACTTCTAGTCATAAGTATAGAGAAGAGGATGTTGTCTTCGATAATGAAGAAAGACCTAGGGGAGTGTATAAATGCATCCAATATGAGCAGATAAAGAGGACTACAGGTCACAATCCGGTTTTGAAGCTCAATGAAATTTGCATGGCTCTAGAAAGGGATACTATGAGAATGTTATATAAAGAATTTACTTCAGCAAATCGTCGCTCTTCCTCATTATGTTATCCTAGTGCTAAAGGTAAAACTTGGTTGAGGTTGCCATTGGAGATATGACAAACAATAACTAATGCGGTTGTGGTAAGTTGTTTCACTATAAACAATTGAAATGAGAGTGTTTGATCTTTTGTTTTTGGGAATGCACGTTTAAAACTAAAAGAGAAGAGGAAGGGAATGCAAAAACTAAAAAAAAAAAGAAAAAAAAACAACCTATTTTAGAAACATATTTCAATTTCAGTTTATAGAGATATTGCTTAATTTTTTATGATCTAAACAGGTTCTACCTTTTAAAGTTTGGCTTTCAATTTATAAATTTCAACATCACATTGGTTTTTTTTCTCCTCTAGATTTTAGCTACAAATTTCCCTAAGTATTTTTAGTAGCATGCATTTTTATGATTCATACGGTTCTTTTGATCTTGTTACAAAGACACTTCTTATCTGCATAATAAAAATACTTTCTGATTGCCATGGGACCATGATTAGCATTAATGGACAGCCTAATTCATTTAAATAGTTTATATACATGTTAGTGTTGAAGAGGCCTTATATATTGTAGATAAAGAAAAGTGTATAGACCCTAATAAATCACGGTGAAGATCTTTTGTCAGTAGGTTTGCCGTGGATTTGGTATTCTGATGTTTCATGATATTTAGAGCTCTCATGATGGGGCAAGACATTGACTCTTATATAACAAGTATCTCATCATCACATTACAAATAGTAACAACAATACAATGGGAGTTGCAAATAATAGTACAGATAATCACTAGGATATAGAAGTTGCAGCTCAAAACAAATTGATAATAGATATATAGTTACGGTTACGATTTTGAAAAAAAAAATCACAATAGAATGTAAAATACATATAAATAGGCAAGGTAATAAAATAATAGTTATCTTGTAAAAACTATTACCCAAAGTCTATATTTTGATTGGAGTTATTGGTACTCGAAATCCAATTTGCCTTCTTTTCTATTTCTTTGAAACCTTGCAAACACATAAAAGCAAGATCAAGATTAATATCATGTGATATATCATCAAACCCAGAACTCAGATCTAGATTTAGATTTGAAAAATATTAAAAGTTATTCATCCAAAATCAAACCTTAGATTTTCTACAATACAAAAGAAAAGAACATTCGAGAGTAAGAGAGAAAGAGAGTTGAGACAGAAGAAAGAGATTACCTGAATGCTTTGTTTGCATGATTGGATAGGAGGAAATAATATCTGGTTTAGGTGTACTTGTTCTTTGTAGGGTTGGGTCGAAACTTAAGAGACCTATTAATTAGTGCTTTCATTGAGAGAATGAGCATAAATGGAAAAATTGTTTGTGCAAATGCGAGAATGTGTGAAGAAAATGTTAGAATATATAGAGAAAATGATGGAGAAAACAAGAGAAGACACAAGATCATTAAAGGAAAGTTGTAAAGAATTATAAGAGGTAATGGTGGAAGACATAGAAAAAGAGCAAATAATAGACCAAAAAGAAGAAGATGCAATGACAACTATAAAAGATATGGGTGAAAAAAAAAATTATGAAACAAAACAACTTGTTCTAAAGAATGATACAAAAGAAGTAAAGAAACTGATACAAGAAACTAATATGGATAATGATTGAAATAATATGAACATGGATATTCCTAATTCCAAGATGTTAAAGGAAATGCATTTTTCCATAATTAGCTTTGTGCAAACAACTATGTCAAAAATAGAAGTTAGTATGAAAGATGTAATTGAAGAATAAAAAGTTACAACAATTATGATGCTTAACAGCTTCAATTATAAATAAGAAATTCGCATACAAAGAAATTTTATAAATCAAGTTTTAGACTTTACAACTTATTAAAATCTTAAGCCAGAAGAACAAAAAATTGCTTTAGCGATTCTTTACGAAGATGTTCAAAGCAGCATTATCCTCATTATCTTGAAGAAGAAAGTATATATTAAAGATCTTATTAATAATTTCATGTTATTATTAAATCATACTACTTAGTAATTCTTAGGTTGAATTTTTTTCCTTGAATTTTAAGGACAAGGTTCTTAAAAAAGGTTTGGGCAAATTATTATAACTCAAAATTAGATTAGAAAAATAATAGTTTAATAGTTTATATTTTTTTAATATATGTAGTAAGATATTAATTAATAATAATTTTAATATTAGTAATAATTAGTTAATTGGTTAGATATTAGTTTCATGTTAGATATTAATTAAGATTATAATTAACTTGTATAGAATTATAATAAGATCATTCAATCATTTTCAATAAAACTTAAAAATTTACTTTAAAATCTTTTATAAAAATCATCATTGTTTTGAAAATAAGAAATTAGAAGACTAACTCATTTCCCTAGGTAAGTATGCTTAACAGTTTCTCCATGGTGGAACGGACCCATCATTAGCCCTTAAAAAACTGCCTGACTTGGTCTGTAATTTCAGCCTCTCCCCATCTTTTATTGGTTTCCATTCCACTGACGATGGGTCCGTTGGTCTTTCTGCGTGTGATGCCGAGGGGATATTTCTTACTCCACGCAGTCCGGAACTCGCCGTAGCACCTCTTGAGCCGTATCTCCTTGCTGCTAATTTGCTCGACGGTCCATTTTGCCCACTCAGCTGATCCATTTCGGTCTTGACTGACCAACTCTGTCTTCCATATCCACTAGGTACTTGCCGTGGGGGGTGCGAATGCGCACGGATCTAGCACCACTGAAAATATCCATTACGGTGGAAACAAGGAGATGAAGGGCATGAATATATGGCGATCTTTTTTGAGTCGGGATGATCAGCTACCCATGGTTTATATAGATGCAAAGAAGCAGTTAGCTAATTGGAGTTGACCAGAGAAAAGACATCATAGAGACTAGAGTATAAACTACTAAGTTTTATTTTGTTATGATTAAAGTTTTAAATTATTAAATATTTTTTATAATAATCTCCAAAAAAAACAGCAGTAATTGGTGGTTGATAGAAGTAAATAATAGTGGAAGGTAAACAACAGCCAAAATTACTGGTTAATAATCTCTATAAATGCCTATAGAAAATTATATAAAAAAGAAAAGATTAAAAAAATAAAACTATTTTACTATCATCTATTGATATATGGATAGCTACCACTGTCTTTGCCCATCACATAATGCTGAAAGACAATGGTACTAAATTCTTGTTAAGAAATTCAATAATTATAAAATGTTGATTATATCAAATAAAAAACTCGACATGATTCCGCTGCTTCCCGGAATGCCTTCTATTCCGTCTTCTATAATTCAATCAGAATCTTGGTCTACTGGGAGCTTATGGCAAGTGGCAAATTATAATGCCAAGTCCCTCCAGATGATATGAACATAATTTCAAAGTTTATTGATATTATAAAGAAGATCTTCACAAATTATGATTCAATGACGAATCTTCTGCTATAGTGCGAGGTATCATGGGCAGGGGAGCAAATAACTTGGCAATGGCTACATAATGAATGGGGTGATTGTACTGTAGGATGTGTCATTCACGAGAAATATTTCATTAAATGATTAATTTTCCATACATATATAATATGCGTATTTGATTGTGAAAAATTTTAACGGTACTAACATATCATGTGAATAAATAATCATTATTTAAAAACTATATCAATATCATACTAAAATGATTAATTTTTCAAGCTTAAAATTTATAGAGGGCCAAATTTGTATTATGTTAAGCCAACTATTTATTTAGTTATAACTATTATTTGAATAAGTAACAGGCTCGAAGACTCTAACTAGGATCGTTTAGAGAGATCTTATTTAATGAGCTTGAATCAAGGATAATTGGATCAGTCCATTTACTCTCAATCTATTTCAAGCAGGCTTACATACTTAATAAAGTAAGCTACTGATCTTGACTCTTGAGCCTACAATAATCTAATGAGAATAACTTTGAAATAAGTGATTAATCTCATCTATTTATAATTAACATGATTTGGCAAAGTTATCAAGCCCAAGGGTCCATATTTAGTGCATACCTTCAAAAGTTTTACGGCTTATTCACTTTGTAAAATAGAATGAGCAGGAATAGAATGGAACATGAGCATAATATATATTACTTTATTTAGTTAGATTTATAAGTAATTTAAGAATAGACATATAATATAACTTTAATAACTATTCTTGATTCATTTTTTTTTTTCTCAACTAATCATAAAGTAATAGGTGGTGATGGTTGACAGTGATAATAGTAGTAGTGGCTATAATGGTTATAGTGGTTATGATAGTTGGTAATGATTATGGTGGTAGTGGCGGCGATGGCAATGACAATGCGGTGGTGATAGTGATGGTGGTGACGACGATGGTAATGTTAACTATGGTGGCGGTCGATACTAGTGATGGTAGCAGCAACGAAGTTAGTAGTGGCGATGACGGTAGCAATAGCGATGGTGGTAATAGAGGTAGTTATAAGAGATCGTGATTCTTTAATGAATAATTATGATTCCTAAGTTGAATTAAGGAATTTCTATTACTTGATTTTAATTAATAATGATTTTTATAGAATTACAATTATATAATAAAAAACTAAAGGAACGTCATAATAAGAAATAAAGAGAATGAAATTCCAATTCTTTTCAAGTTAACGTGCCATTAAAGATTAAAGAAACAACGCAAGACTAGACTATGGAGTCTTTACTCTCAAATAGTAAATAAATTTCATACAAAAATCGAGTTAATATTCAACCAATAACAACGACTAAAGGAAGACTCCATAAAGTAGAACAAATTGGTACTTAGCTAAACATGCTTCCATGAAAGGGTTTGATATATTGCAACGACAAGTTTAGAAATCTTAAATATTTGAAACCTCAATATGTTGCATCGAACATAGGGTGAGTAATGGTGGGAGTGGGAATGTGGCGTACAATTGTCAAGACACTACATATAAGTAATGAGAAATAATTTTAATTTTTAGAAGGAGGAGATTGTTTTACTATTATCAATTGATATTTTCTCCACCTATTAATCACCACCATAAGATCATTAGATGACACTATCAATAAATCTAAATAGGTAGTTACTCTAATTACACTTAAAACATAACTTTTGATCCAATAAGAGATTTTTCTATTATAATATGTTTTTAGAATTGATTTTTGAGTACTATAGCAAAAAAATCTAGATAAGTTCAATTGATGTAGTTTTGGACCTTAAAAATGCCGTTCAAAGCTTGTAACAAGTCTTTTTTATTTGTAGAGATATTGTAGACAAATATTTAGATGTTTCAAGGTTTCTTTTCAAATATAAATACTTGCCTTTCGTCTTTTGGTGATTTTTTACAAACAATTATTTCAGAGTAATACAGATTTCTAATTTCCCTTCAATTGTCTTTTGCATTTGCCGCATCACATTTATTAACAAACGGATGCTAGTATGGGCATCTTCTAACATTACTAAAATAATATTCAATAATCGCAAATTTGTTATTTTAAAGAATTCCCAAAAAGAACCACAGAACAATTTTCACAAAACTATGTGCTCGGTTTTGCGTGGCGAAAAGACTTTTAAGTCAATCTTCTTCGTCTAAACACCTACCAAAATGGCAAGTGATGTTGTGGCCAAGTCGCTCCACATGATGTGAGCATAATTTAAAGCAACTATGGAAAGTATGAAAGAAGTCCCAGTTCAAATGATGACATAAGAACACTTGAACATTTGTTCTGCGATAATGCGAGGTTTCATATGCACAAGGCACATAATTTGGTGACAGCGACTGAGTCAAGCGTCCAAGAAAATATTTCATTAAACGGCTTCTTGTCGTTTCCCACCTTAGAATTTACCTTCAGCTTACCTAAGACTTCACTAAACTACCAGTTACACATCGATAAATCTATTTTTACCGTTCAATCACATTCAACCTTTCTACCCAGACTCTTTAGTCGTGTTTCCATTAAAATTGATTGCAACAACTTTGTTTACATATTTCACTAATTTCTATATAAAAACTATTAATGGGTGCTTTAGATTATTGTTAAAGAAGAGGAAATTTGCGCATTACTTTTGTGGGTTTGCATTTCTCATGAAACATGCCTTTAGTATTTTGATATTTACACGATTATTCTTTAATATGCATCCTTGAGAAATCCCCCATAGGTTAAGACATAACTATCAATATATATATAATCAATACATAAATCTTGTATTTTTTTTTATCGATGGATATAAATCACTTATCATATTTAATCTGCGAATTAAGGTGTCTACACTTCATATTTTCTTTACTACTTACTTCTCGTCTATTTGCAACTAGACGCTATAAAATAGATTGAATTTTTTCAATCATTCAATAAAAATAATTTTTCAGGATAACACAAATAATTTACCCCCATAGGTTGGTAAATAATACATGAGCCGGGTCTTACTAAAGTTTTTCAAGAAATATCCAAACTTTTATTCGTTTTTCATTTTATTTTTTGAAGTGCTTACAGCCTTATTCGTAGATTTATATAACAAAGTTATCATATCAGTGGTATGAAGTATTTGTACACTGTATTTTTCAAAGTAATCAAATAGTTAACATCATAAATTAAGTTTTTATAACGAACCACGTTATATATCAATATTAGCTACTATTAGTAGTTTTCTTATTTAAAATTGCCAAGAATCAATTAGAAATTACTTAGTATAACATAAAAATATGTTTGTGGCTTGGGGAAAATGATGTACTAGGCCTGTTGTTATGGTTGTGTTGAAGCTGTTTGTGCACGGATTGTGTAAGTGCAGTACGAATTGAAGGGGAAGAAGAAAAAATAAAAAAAGATAAACTGCAAATATAGTTTTCTTATTTTTCCTTTACATACATCTAGCAGTTCTATCTTTAAAATTGGGAAAAATTGCAAAAAAAAACCTTTCTGAGTTTTTACTCTAGTGCAGATTTGCTATCCAAACTTTCAAAATGAATTTTTTGAACACTAAACTTTTAACAATTTGCAACATGTTAACTCCATATAACATTTTCCATTAAAAAAAGTTGTGGAAATTGCAAAAAAAAAACATCCCTAAACTTTCTCTCTAGTATAGATTCGCTTCATCTCCTAAACTTTTAACAATTTGCAACGTTATTATGTCTCTTTAACATTTTCCATTTAAAAAAATACATGTATAGGGATAATTTATGATAATATAAAAATATCATATATATATATATTATACAAATGTAATATAGTAAACCATTTAATATGAAGCATATATTAGAATTATAAATACTATATATCGTATATTCACCAATATTATATACAATATAATATAATAACATATATAATATATACTAAAAAATTATATAAAATCATATAAAACTATATGAAATCATCTATATGACAAATGATATGTTATAAATTCATTGTATATGTTACAAGCATAATATGTTATGTTAATTTTTAATGTGTAATATTAAAGAGAATAAGGTAATTTTCGCGTTTTGTGTTATACATTATTATCAATATATTGTAAATTAAAAAAAGGAATGTACATGGCACTTGACTAAAACCCGTAAATGCCCTTATCTGATCTTTGCCATCACCTACGTATACAAGAAGAAAGGTTCAAATAGCATCCCTTTTATTGCTCCTATCAATTTTCAATAGCTTTTTTTTTTTTTTTTTTTTAACAGAGTATACCAAACACAATTTTTCGATAATACTTCTTTTATAAATTTTCGTGTATGTATTAATGGATATTGACCCTAATAAAATGGAGAAGAACTGATCTGCCATCAATATAAGAGTAAAATTCATTTCCTTTGTCTCGTCCATCAATATGTTGTCCGTGGAGATTGACGCTTTACCCACGAGTTGCCCTCTCTAATTCATTGAATCAATGGTATTTTTGTACTTCATTCCCGCTTTATTGGGGTTTTTATGGAGAGAGACGCATCTAAGGAAACGTTAAGGTTCACTCAAAGTTGGAGGATGTCAAGACATCAAGGTCTTTGAGATCAACGGAGTTGATGGTGGTAATTGGACGTTTGACTTTGAAAACAATGAAAGTTAAAATGACAATGATAGTAACCCCTAATATGAAGGATGCTATTACAGTGAAGCAATCTTGGCAGTACCACAAGAACTACAATACTTAGTTTTAGAGACATGAGGAGTCAAAAGTTGATGAACATGAGCAAGAGACTATGTCTACTTTGATTTTCACATAGCCAGTGAAGATATACGTCATGGGTGGTGCTAGAGAGTCGAGATATAGCCACCAATGCACTGCCCTTTCTTTAATCTTATTGTATAGATGATGAGAAATCTGCTATACCTGCCAATGCTTTGCCCCTTCTTCAAGATGTAGTCGCCAAAGTTTTATCTTGTTAACTAGAGGAGATTCAAAATGCTTTTATAGTAGTCTAACCCATTAATGTTTTAAAATTTCGGAGATTTAAAATACTTTTATACTAGTCTAACCTATTAATGTTTTAAAAATTCAATCAAGGTAGGTTTTTTTTTTTCCTTTTCGTAAACAATGCATTAGTTGACATAGATATCAAATACGATTTTTATCTATTTGGATAATTGAAAAAACCTAATATAACATATACAATAAGTATGTAATATATCATTTCTCACAAAATATGATTTTATACAATAACATATAGTATATTTATATATGCTAGTATAATATATATTATTAGCAGATGTATGATATATAGTATTTAATATAGTTTTAATTTATACTTTGTAGTATATGTTTTAATATATTATATTTGTATATATTATGCATTACCATTGATTATTCCTATGCATAGGGGTGTAAATAAACCAATTTGCAAACTATTTGAACTTAGCTTGAGTTTTATTTGAATTTGATTTGTAAATAATAATTGAGTTGAGCTCGAGTTCGAGCTATTCAAATAGTAAATTAAGCTAAGCTTGAGTTTTAAAATATTAAACTCACTACGCTCGTGAGTCTAATCGAGCTTGATATAATTTTAAATATATTTTTAATTTATTTTAATATAAACAAACTAATTTTAATAAAGAAAGCTTTATAAAAAGTTCAAACTTAATTGAGCTAATTAAGTCAAGCTCGAACTTTCATATATTTTTTCGAGTTGATCTCGAGCTTAAAATTTAAAGTTCAATTGAACTACACTCGAGCTTAAGCTTCTAGTTTTCAAAATGAGCTCAAGCTTGAGTCTAATATTATTTGATTTGGTCACACCCCTACCTATGCATATGCCATTTTTTAAATAAGAGAAAAATATAAAAAAGTCTATAATGTTAATCTGTATACACGAATTGGTCATTAACCTTTAATTTAATCCATTTTAATCCTTAATATTTTAATAAATTTACAAAAAAATCCCTGTATTAGTTTTTCCTTTATGTGTTGATATATTGAGAACTAAAAATAGACTAAATGAAAGGTTAATATCTAATTCGTATATATAGATAAACATTATGAGTTTTTTATACTTACATGATTAATTAAATGCTAATATGTGTTTATAATAACAGAAAATTTAATAGAGTTTAATAAAATGGCTTATTTCATACTATTTGAAAAGGTTGAGAACTAAAATTGACTAAATAAAAAACTAATGATCGATTTGGAAAAAAGTGAAACGTTAGAAATATTTTTGTACTTTTTTTGTTAAATAAAACATATTAAATAGATATAGCATTGCAAATTATTAAAAGTTTAAGGGATTAAAAAACTCATTTTGAAAGTTTGGAAATGAATCTGTATTAGCTTGAAAAGGATAGGGGGGGAGGTGGAGAGGGTAGGGTGGGGTGGTTTGTGATTTCCTTATACAATTGTGCACTTTGACTTATAAATTAATAAACAAAGCGCATTTACACTTTATTGTATTATTTTGCCCTTTAAATAAAATAATTAAAATTTAAAAATATGCAAATTAAAATAAAATCATCATGTACCAAGTATTTATGAGCTTAAATACAGAATTTTAAAGATAAAGTATTAAGTGTATATCACACAAATATAAAAGGAATGTACTAACAATTAATTAATATATTAACAAAAAAGCCATAGAAAGCTAAAGCAGATTTTGAAACTATGACCTCCATAATCTAATTAAAACTTATAAGAATAACACCACAGTAGATCAACTCTGATGAGATGTTGGCGACAAAATATCCAAAAAGCGTTATCACAATGGAATGAATATAAAATCACATAATTCTACTGGGGGCAATAACTAATCTGAACATTTTTCCTTCCAAGTAACAAAAAAGCTTCTATTTGCCTCAGCTATGGCATGATTGGACATGTTCTCTCTAATTATTTAATACAGTAATGCATTCACTTAGAACAATAATGCAAGAGAAAATTTGTGATGAATTGAATAGCTTACAAAAAAAAAAAAAAAAAAAAAAGAAGCAATCTTTTAAAGTAAAAACGTGTGCTAAAAGTTGTAAAACCTCTCGATTTTATCAATAAAAATGTTTCTAAAAAGTACAGTAATGTACTTTATTTTCATTACCATTAATTTCATTATACCTGCTGGAATATATATTTACATTTTCACACGTATGGGACGATTCATGCCATAATTAAACTTTATCTTGTGTCAGATCACGGGACGTGCAATTGGATCCAATCGTAATTCGTAACTTTTAGGGATCATCGGAGGAAAAGAAGGTAGTAAGCGCCTCGTGATAATATGGTTAAACTATGTTATAGAAAATGAAAACGAAAACAAATAAAACACCATGAAAGAACAGTGCTTAACCTCTAGAATGACCCAAAATTGTTTTAGGATTTTCTCTATTTTGGGATAAATCAATCAGAAAGAGAAGGTTGAAACTATTTATATTGCAATGCTATGATTCCTCCCCCAAGAAATTTCATCTTAGGAGAAAAATTCAAATTTTGGTACATTAATAGAGTTTGGGTATATATTGGATGTTTTTCCAAATTTAGCTTAAATCAATCACGAACTTATGGAAATAACAGATCATATAGCTCATGGAGGATGGGGTTCGTTGTTTTGTATCGGGTTACGATGGATCATTGTAATGAAACAAGCCGAATTTTATTAATTTGTTCATAATGCACAATATGGGTATTTAATGAACATCTAGATTGGTTATTTTTATTTCACCCATTTCCCTTAATAATGATTAAAAATATAGACCTTTCTGAACAAAAAATTTCACAAGCTTTAATTTCCACATTTCTCTAGAATTTTTCATAGATAAAAAGTGGGATAAAATCAAGTAAACAATACTTAAGTATAAGTTGCCATTTTCCCAAGTATTCATTTGGTCGATAGGGAATCTGAGGAGGGACATGAAGATGGTTGACTTAGTCAACCCTTGGTGCTATATGGTTGACATGTGGCATCACATAATTGTGTTATGTAGCATTTAATTTTAGGTGCCATATGATACTATTATTAGGGCTTATAAATTTTCTTTTTTTATCTTTTTTTATAATTGTTCGATTTTTTTCTTTTGTCTTTTTCGAAAATAAGAAATTCTAAACTAAAGATAAACCTATAAGGCAAAAATAAGATGTCCATAATTATCTCTCTTTACTATAAAGTTTGGTGAAAACCTTGGCAAAGTCCACCACATAAACAAAAAAGAGACACAATTTTTGCTCTTATGAGAAAAATACTAAGGATAAGAGATTCATGACGCATATTATTTGGAAGGTTTCCTTAATAGGCTACCAATGACTTTGGTCTCTTTAATGAGTTGAGAGAATAGTGCTCTATTAAGAAAGCAATTCAGATACTTTTAGAAAATGGGACAACGCTCTATTAAGTAAGCGGTTCAAAAACTTTTGAAAACTAGACAGCATTTTGCTGAGCAAGTAATCTAAATGCTCTTAAAAAATAGGATAGTGCTTTACCGAGCAGACGATATACTTTTGAAAAAAAGGATAACCTCTACCAAGCAAGCAATTCAAATGCTTTTGAAACATAAGACAACATCTCATCGAGTAGGCAATTTGGAGACTATTTAAAACAAGACAATGCCCTAGCAAGTAGGTGAACCAGAAACTTTTTAAAATAAGATAGTGTTCCATCGAGTAGGCGATTTAAATACTTTTGAAAAACAAGACAACGCTTTATTAAGCAAGCGATTCAAAGACTTTTTAAAATAGGATATTAATCTAGAGACTTAAAAAAAAAAGGATAATGCTCCATCGAGCAAGAGATCCAAAAAGTTTTAAAAAACAAGACAAAGCTTTACCAAGTAAGTGATCCAAAGACTTTTTAAAACATGATAATGTTCTACTAAGCAAGCAAGCCAAATACTTTTTGAAATTTGATAAACTTTTGAAATTAGTCTAAGAAAGGATTGTATAATTTCAAACAAACAAGACAAAACTGACCAAAAGGGTCAATCATGGGAGCAAAGGTCTTGAAAATAGAAGCTGAAAAGATATAAAAACTTGGCCAAAGTAAAGAATGCTTGAATGGATATAGATTAGAATAGACTCGGGCCTTTGAAAAATCTTTTCAAGATTCCCTTACCCCATCGCTTCTTCTTCTTCTTTTACTTTCCTTTTTTTTTTTTTTTTTGAAAATTCCCTCTTCTCTCTCTTTCTCTTCAACGATTCACTTACAAATATGGATTCTTTACAGATTACAAGAACACTATAATTAAGTGGTAGGCCTTCCCATTCATTTGTAACAACTTCGGCATCTTCTATCTAAAGGCCATATCATTGAACAAGCAAATGTTCCTTAAGCTTTATTTAAGGGTCAAATGTTCCTTAAGACAACTCATCTTAGTTAGACATCTTATTGAAGATAGGCTTAATCTAAAAGGACTTCCTTACTCTCTCTCAACTTAGATTTTACATTTAACTTCAATTCCAAAAATTATGGTCAACCTTAGAAATAATACAATTCAATTAATTTGTTAAGTCTTTTTTAGACTTGTAATGCAACATGGGCTTTTTGGTTAATGGTTTTAAAAGGGATTGACGAATAAGTTTATTTTGAAATAATTATCTTCTCAACCCGAGTTTATAAGTAAAAAACCCTTAAGAAAACTAAATTGGGCTAGCCCCTAGTTTTATTAGTAATGATAGGGGCGGGGAGCATATAGTAGGATGGCCCTTGAGCTTTAAGTTGTAAGCCTTGTCCTTGATTTTTAACATGCTAAAGCTTTTGTGGGCTTTAAAAGGTGCCTTGAGATTTTGGGCTTCAATCACCTTCTGGTGCTTGTTTCAAACTTGTCTCTTATGTTTGCTTTTTCTCAAAGGAGATAACTTGATGCCCATTTTTCTCTCTTATTCTTTTCTTTTGCTTTTTTCTCTTTTTTTTTTTTCTTTTTTCCTCTTTTCTAATCTTTCTTCTCTTTTGTCTTTTTCTTAATTTTCTCTCTTTGGATTTTTCCTCTATTTATTTCCTTTTACTCCCTTCGAGATTCTTCTTATGAGCCTTCAATTGAGAGGATTTGCCTGTTTTTCTAACTGTCTCTTCTTTGATGGCTTACAACTTAAAATTTGTTGGACTAGATTTGAGACTCTTCTTCCTTTATAAGGGAATGTACTATCAATAGTAATGGTTACCCATGAATTGGTACAACTAGGGTAAGCACAAATTAGTTTATTCTTTTTCTCCTAGTTAATGACCCTTACCTCTAAATTATCCCAATGTAGGGTGATTCTTACTAGGATTTAATTTTAAAAAAAATCTTTTTTAAAAAGGTTTAATGGGGTTGGCAACGAATATATAATGTGTTTAGGATGATGAAAATGAATGTTTGACCTTATTTCGATTTGCATATCAAATTCAAGATGAACGTCGTTCAAGGAATGAGTCTAAATCCTTACATTAATGACATTCCTCTCTTAAGTGTTTTAAGGGTTAGTGTTTGGGCTATGGTTTGCATCTTCATCTTAATCCTTTTCAATCAATGAGATATCTAAACAAAAAAAAAAAAATGCCCCTATTGCATTAAGCCAATAATTGAAAAGCAAAAAATGATACACCTTAAAAATCATTTTCTTGAATATTATTCATATTGTCATTACACTCTTTATTCAAAAAACTGACTTTCTTTTACCCTTACTCTTATTACATTAACTTCTATGAGACATGCCTAGCTGTTTCAAGTAACCAACCAACTTATATAATGGTAGTAGTATGCTTTCAATATTTGATGCTGAAGATGGTGGCTCAAATTCCCTTCGTGACTTGGAAGAGAGTTGTTACCATAAATGAGTCCTTCTAGCAGGCCTAATTGGATAGCCTTGGTATCAATGATGCCTTAGAGCTTCTTCTTCAACCTCCATTAACTTTTAGTAAGATGGCCTATTTAACCTTCATGGTATTTACAGTATGCGTCTAGATCAAAATTTCATGGCCTATAGTTTGGTTTAGGGGCTTCAGAAGTTAAAACCCCAACTTCTTTTAATTTATTGAAGACTTGGTCAATGGTAACTTAAACTGAATGAAATGTCTCCCCCTATATTCTCTTGTTTTATGGATTAGACCATAATTCCTTCCCCTTTGGCCCATTAGTGGGGCTCAATACTTCATTAAATACTTGCATGCAGTGATATCTTCTCGCTAGGAGTAGCCGAAGATTGGAATCTCTTTAATATAAGGCCTATGGCCATCTCTAACTGACAATCCTTTCTCCTAAAATCATCACTTTTCCCTCTAAGGCCATAAGCCTTTCTTCATAGGATGCAACTTTTGGTTAAGTAATGAGCTTTTTCCCTATGGCCTTTTCACTTGTAATGCCCCCAAGCACCATTAGTCTTTTTGCTTCAAATTTAACTTAAGCTGGAAAATTCACTCCCCAAAGATGACCGGCTTGCTTCAATCGCTCAGAAGCATAGATAATTCCTGTAGGTTTCAAACCATGTTTATTCTATCTAAACTTAATATATTAATAGTGTACCTAAAGTCTTGAATAAAATCCAATTGAATTGCCCCTACATCTATCAAGTCTTGAATTCAATTTTTTAGCTCCTAGCAATTATCAATAGAAAGCCCCTTGTTGGCCCCATGTGGTACTCTCATTGTGTATTTGGGTCATACTTTCGTAGCTTGTATCCTGGTATTGGGTTTTTTTGATATAATAAGCCATCCCTCTTAAGCCCATCAATGACTTGGGATAATGAGATGAGGGTTTGAGTAAACTTTCTTCTAGGTATCTTTAGGCCTTTCTTACTTAATGTGGGCTTTAGCATTGTAGCATTCACATCTACCTCAAAGTCTAATGAAGTTAGCCTTTCTTTTTTTAGTTCCCCCACTCTTATAGCTTCTTCAATTCAACTCCCAACAAGCACAATATTTGCAAAATTGGTCAATATGTTACTCAATAAGTGCTCATAATACGGTTCATCCAATGTGTCAATGAACACAGATGTTAACTCTTTTTCTCAAAGAGAAGGAGTTATCCTAACTACCTTGTCCATCCATCTTTGAGCATATTATTTGAAAGTCTCACTACTGCTTTAGCTCATCTTGTGTAAATCTCAAATTGAAGGGGCTATCTCTACATTGAATTTTTATTACTCATAGAAAGCCTTAGTTAACTTTTCCTAAGTGTTTGCCTGATTGAGATCAAACTAGTCATACTAAGCTAGTGAAGGGCTTATTAGGCTATCCTAGAAGGTTTTGACCATTAGTTGGTCATTTTGGACAAATTTACTCATTATGCATATATATAGCCTAATATGTAGCCTAGGACATCCAGTTTCATCATATTTCTCAAATTCTAGTGAATTTCTGTAGTAAGACTCGGGTATTAATTGTTGCTAAATCAATGATTCCAAATTCATTATGCCCCTCAACGAACTTCATCTTTTCTGTGATTTCTTAGGCCAACTTCTTCTCAATTTCCTTATGTGTGTTCTACCTCTTTCCTCAAATCTTCTAAATAGGGGCCTATGTTAACCCCAAAGATGGACACATTATTGATTGCTTGTTTAAGCCTCGAGTTAATTTCCTCAACTTAATTGTCACATTGGCTTACTTTGGCATTGTTTGTTCCAAGGAAATGATTTTTTGAATAGTCGAGCTATTGGAGTTGTTATTACTGTTGTTAGCCACAGGCTTGATAACGAGCATGATTGCTTCTCAAAATTCTTGCTAAGAGTCCAACCTTATTAGCAATTCTTCTCTCTCTTTTTCTTTTTTTCTTTTCAATTTTTTTTTAAAGCCTTTACTTTAAAAGCTAACAAGTAAATATTTATAAGGAGGCTATCTCGCACATGGTATCTATAGATCTTCTTCACTGGTAGGTTGATTATGTTACAAAGGAATGGGATAGGAAGGATATGATCGCTAACATAATGATTGAGATTAATTAAAGAAGCAAACTATTGAGGAGGTACATATAGATTACAAGTTTGAGAATCTTAGGAGATTACTTGTAAACGAGCATTTTACAAAACCATTTATTGGATTGCGTGAGTTAAAGGACTAGATAACTTACAATGTAGTGAAAAGGAGAAAATTACTTATAATTTTTTAGAGTGCTACAAGGACATTTATATTGACAAATCTTATTTCTTCTTTTTTATAAAAAATTTTATTAATTTTTTCATTTTTCGGAATTTTAGAAATTAATGAGTTATTTGTAAGCGTAATGACTATGAAAAATTTGACCATAATAACTTATAAGGAATTGGAGGACAAAATGGTGGACTTAGATTAGCCAATTATATCTTAAGAAGGACTTTTTTTTTTGGTTAATTATTGAAAGATGGCTATTTTTAATGAATGTATGAGAAAAACAACATTTAAAAAATTATTTACATACACAAGTAAATTTGTTTTTATTATCCCTATTTCATTTTATTTTATTTTCAAAAAAATAAAAGACGAGTATTTACAAATTCTAAAAAGCAAATAAAGATAAGAAGTGTAAAATGCAATATGAAAGTATGCGAATGCAAGGGACTAGTGACTAAGTGATAATGTGGCAATTTTGAAGGATTAGAATTGTAGCTTTATCACAATACCATTACATGGCTATTGAAAACTACAAGGAAAGTTAACATTTTTACAACTAAAAGACCTATATAAAGAATGATTAAAATTTAAAATGAATGATGTGCAAGTAAATTAAAGGAAAATTAGAACAATTGGATAGTATAGGAAATTAATGTACAACACTATAGTATATTGAAACTCTAGTAAAGCTACAAATTTATGGTATGTCACAATATCATTTATTTGCTTATTCATATTTGTGAATGAAAATAAGGTGATTGGGGCTTCCCTCCTAAAGTTCTAGGATGGTCTAGCTTTGACCACATTTAAACACATATTTCAAAATTTTCTCATAAAACACTCCTCGTATAAGCCCATTAGGCCATTTCATATTTCTTTTTTTTTTCCTGCATCACTAACTCCCTACATTAGTATAATTATATACATAAAAGAAAAAAAAAACTAAACAACAGGAAAAGCCTAATTATTATTATAAGAAAGGCTCAATTAACTTTTCACGAATTTATTTTATAGCTAACCCGCCAATTAGTCCCCAATGATAGTGCCAAATCTGTCTAGGTAAAAATTCAGTTTCTCTCTTTACTTAACCCGATTTATATTAAACACACTTTGCTTAATATAACTCTCCTAACTAGATGAAAAAAAAAGTTTTAATTTATAAAAACGGTTTTTTTTTTTTTAAAAGTCGCCACCCAACGGAAGTTAGGAAAAGAGTAAAATTAGGATACATAGGTAGATAGACATTAGTTTTAGCTACTGGTATACAGGTTTTCTTAAAAAAGAAATTAAAAAATAGAAACCAATGATTAGTTGGGTTCGAAGGCTTCCTTATTAAAAATGATTTCCATAAAAGAATTCCATGAAATAATTAAGTCGACATTTAATTTTATTTTTCAAGTAAAATGGGCTTTCTCTTTTTTTTTTTTTAGTTAAAAATAAAAAATTTGGAAAAAAAGAGAAAAATAAGTTTTTTTATTTTTTACTTTTTATTTTAGGCTATCCAAAGTATCACCCATGTAGTTCTCAATTTAAGAAAACTTTAATTAGTTAGTGGATTTTAATTTTCAAAAACTCTTTTCACTTTAATTTCATTAGATTGAAAAAAGAGGGTCTTTTGGCCCACTTTTGAAAATCCCTAAACAAATCCCTAAATTTTAGAAAAGACCAATTTTTTTTTTATTTATGAAAAATATTTTATTTGCAAAAAAAAAAAAGTTTTTGGAAAAGAAAAGAACATCTTTATTTGAAAACATTACTAAAACCCATGAGCAAAAATTAACATTCACAAAATTATCAATGTCACAAAACGTTGAATTTAAAACTAAATTATTATTACGTTAACATGCAAAAATTAATAAGGGCATATCAATAAAGTCTATTAGGTAATACTAATATATTAATTAAATTAAAACACCTAAACAATTATGTCTAACATAACATGACTATATTAATAAATTAAAACCTACTAGAGTAAAAAAAATAATAATAATAACATGCTAATAATTTTATAATCGTGTAATGTAAAAAATAAATATCACAAACATATTAGATTTATGGAAACACATTGAAACAAGATCAAAACATAATAACATCAATTTTTTATTTTATTTTTCTTGAATTTTCATTCTTTTTTTTTTATTTTTTAATAAACAAGCCTTGAACACAAGAATAAAAAGGAAAGACTTACCTGCGTGAATGACAAAACTTAACAAGTTCAGGTAGGTCCCAATCAATTTTTGGGGTATAGCCAGTGGCATTAGACTCATAAGACATCAAGCTTCAAGACCCCCAACTTAATTTCTCGAAAATTCAAGCTTTCCCTCTTCAACTTTTTGAAAAAGAAATCCCTAATGTGCAATAACCACAACACAACTTTCCCCTCCAAAATCAATCAATTCTCTATGAATTGGATGAAATCAAAGCTTGACCTTTGTTTATAAAAACGAATAGAATGTTCTCAAGAAATTTCTTAAATCGATTTCTCTATTTTGAGATAAATCAAAGAGAGAGAGTAGGCTACACACTTAGAACACTCTAGAGTGAGAAACTAAGATAATGATTTTCTAAAGGGATTTATTATTGCAATTGATACTTTAAATGCGTGGAAGTCTTATTTATAATGTAATGTTGTGATGTAAGAAATTTCCATTTATGAGAAAGATTCAATCTTTGGTGCATTAATGGGTTTTGGATATATTTTGGATATTTTTCCAAAGTTAGCTTAAATCAATTACAAATTTATGAAAATAATGGGGAAATAATGGATCATACAGCTCATGGGGGATATAGTTACATGTTTTGTATCAAGTTATAATGGATTATTGCAATGAAACAACTTAAATTTGCTTAATTTGTTTGTGGTGCATAATACGGATATTTAATGAACATCTAGATTTGTTATTTTTATTTCTCCCATTTCCCTTAATAGTAATTGAAAATCTAAACCTTTTTGGATAGGAGATTTTATAAGCTTACATTTTCATATTTTCCCACAATTTTTTGTGGATAAAAAGTGGGTAAAATCGGATAAAAAATACCTAAATATAAGTTACCATTTAATTAACTTCCCTAGTTACTTTGCTTGTTGATGGGGAATCAAGGGAGAAAAGTGATGATTATTGACTTAGTCAACCCTTGGTGCTCTACATAGTTAGTTTACGTGGCACTACATGGTAACCATATGGCGCCATATAGTTAACATGTAGCATCACCCTATTATGCTACATGGCACTATTATTGGGTAACACGTATTGCCATAAAAAAAAGGACACATATCATCCTTCTTTTGTTGTTTTTTTTTTTTTTTTCCATTCTTCTACAAGTAACTTCCTTGATGCAATTGTTCCATTTCTTTTTTTTTTCTTTTTTTGGAAAAACACCCTAAATAAAACCTAATTAATTATTAAAAATCTAAGAATTTACACTTCATTCTCTAAGTAAATGTAGAGTATAATAAACAGACCTTCAAATATTTTGAAAAATTTATCCCATTTGACTAAATTAGGAACCCACTTTTTACCGATATCCAGCTTTTATTTAAAATTTTCAAATGGCTACAAAATATTCATATTAACTCCTATTAAGGCATGGTTTGAGACTACGACTTCCTAAAAATATGAATTTTTAAAATATTCCAAAATAAGTTAGTAGAACTTGGGCCAAAAATATAAATGCTCGTTTTCGTCCAAAATTCTTAATTCGGTTAAATTACATATACCTATTTTAACTCCAAAAGCCATTTTTGACCTTATTAAATTACTTATACCCCAAATTGACCTAAACGAACAACCGTATGACACTTTTATGTTTTTTTTTTTCTTTCTTTTTTTTTCTCATTTTTTTATTTTCCTTATTTTTCAAATTATTTTTTGTCTTTTATTTTTTTTTATATGTTTTCTTATTTCAATTTTTTTTTGTGTGTCTTTTTTGAAAATAAGGATTCTAAATTCAAGATAGACTTAAGGAGACAAAAATAAGGTGTCTACATTGGTTAGAAGAAGATTAACCAAAAGAAGAATAGGCTACCAAGTCGCCCATTGTGTTTTGTGCATTTTGTTGATAAGCATGGTAATGCCTTGTTAATGCCATATCCTGATGTGACAACAAATGATAGGCCTATTCTTGTAGTATTTTTTCAAGACAATGATTAGGTCATCACACTCAATGAGAAGGAGTTAAGTGAAAAATAGACCGTATCTTTAGTTATTAAAGCCTAGATTTTATTTCAATTCTTTCATATTTCATAGTATTTCAAGAAAAAAATTGCATAAAAATTCCGAAGGATCCATAAAACATGGTGAGAAGAAGATTGACCAAAATAAGAAGAGGTTGTTGAGTTACCCATCATGCTTTCTGCATTTTATTAATAAGCATAATAGTGCCCTATAAATGCCATATTTTCAAAATAATGATTAGGTCTACAATGCCTTGCCTTTCGGTGATTGCTTTACTTGTTTAATTACTTAAAATCCACTAACTTGGTATGGAGAAGATGTACCATTACACCATCCTTATAGTAAGGATAAGGCTAGATTGTTAATACTTTTTATTTCAACCTGCATATGCTTTTACATACACAATTCATACCTCTAATATCACATTTAATATGTGGGGAATAGACTGAAATGGAATTGTAATTTCGGGTTTTATTCCCTTTCTTTATATTAAGAAGCGTAATTGAAGGTGGAATCGATGATTCTAAGGGAAATTCGAAATTCAATTCCACCTTTGAAGGAGTAGAATTGCGATTTCATTCCACCCACATTAATTACACTAACTTAAAAATACTTATTTAACCTTCAAATAAATTGTGACATGTAATAATTAAGGATATTTTTTACAATTGATACTATTTATACATTTGATGTCATTTTATTCCATAGGAATTTCTAAACATAGGGAAAGATTCATTATTCGGACCCTCGTTTCATTCTATTCTAGTCTATTTCTACATTCCAAACGTAACATAAGATTCTTCCTCTATTCCAACCTGCTCATCAAAGGATCACACTTGTAGTTAACATTATCTAACTTCACGATCTATAATCAACACCATAACATCATTCACACATCAATTGCTGAACAATGGCCCTATAACAGTTATGATTTTTAAGATGATTTCCGGATCTTATTATTAAACCTATGATCACTAGCCTTGTGTAAAGTATAACAATTTAGGGGTTTCGTTTGATACCTATACCTATCACGAACTTAATAGTTTCTAAAGGATTATATAGGCCCTTTTATTAATAAGAGAATGAGGAGCTCTTATTACTCTCACTTATAGAAAAACATATCATATATTCATATAATTTGACATATGACCTACCCATCTACGTATTACATCAATAAGATTATATTTCGTCGATCCATTTAGAAACTAGATCATACTTTATGAACAATACACCAGAATAACACTAGATGATACAATTTAACTCTGCATATTACTTAGTTCAATAGTCTATTGTGCTAATCATAACAAAAGAACTCCAATCATGACTTCTCACGTTATTGATCACTCTTAACCTTTAAATGACTTCTTCTAGTTTGGTCTTTGGTGCTTGGGATAGAAAAGTAATCTTCTAACCTATAGTTCATGTTATGTGTACATGATTAAAGCAAAATAAGAGATAACTGAATAGTAACAATAACAATTAGTCTTGTATTTACATAACCTATGGTGCGAATTGCAGTACATAGTAAGAATACGAACAACGAATGGGTATTAAAGTTCAATGGAAATGAAGAACGGTAAAAGGAATGAGCTGGTGTACCTAAGATCTTAGTTATCACTAGGACTTATTGTAGCAGACCTGAACTAAATGGGTCCTTCGAAATATTGAAGAAAATAAAGGGAATTGGTCTACGGATGAACTGGAGTAACTGACATGAAGCTGCTCAGAGAATATGACTCACCAATGAAAACAACATGACTTGATACTTTACTTGATATGATGTATAAATTAATGTCAAGGTCCACCAGCTACTAATCCTGAGCTACTTGGCAAGATTAGATAAGAGTATATGAAAAATGGACTTAGAGAGAGTTGTCTCACAAGAACAGAATATTCAATGTTTTTCTTTTTTTTTTTTTGTCAAGTTATCTTCGACTTATAAGGAAGAGGGACTATTTATAATGAGTCCCTAAGGCAACATTACAAATAAAGAAATTACAAAAAAATATATAAAAAGGAGATTCCTAGTACATGCGAAAAAGAGTAAAGAAGACAAAAGACAAAAAACAAAAATGGAAAAGTAGCACAATGTCAAATGAGGTGGAAAAGTGGCAATACAATATTAATCCCGCACAATGATTCTCTAACACAGCAGGCAAGAGAGATTAAGATGTTACGGCAACAAAGGGATCGAGGCGAGAAAAGGGTGACCAAAGAAGTGGTAACAGGTTGAGAGAAAACTATTCGGTTAGTAAGTGAGTCTCTCATCACTAGGCAAGAACCTCTTAGCAGCAATTGGTCAGATTATTTGGCATAGAGTCCTTGGTAAGGGAATGGTCAGCGTCATCACAATTGAGAGTATAGATCAACATTTAATAATACAGGGAGCTCAAGGAGTTTAACCACCTTCCTGAGGTGTAAAGTTTCTCGTCATTAGTAGGTTGCCGAAAGAGGATTCTTTGGGTGAGAGATTGGAGGCCTTAAAGCCGTGTACGAATAATGGGACCAAAGGTTCATAGTTCATCAATTCAAGGTTGCTGAAGATTTTCCCTCAAATCTTAGTCCTCATCATCATCGGGCACATAGGGAGTCAAATCGTCAATGTTGAATGTGGTAGACATATTGAAACCTTTAGGTAGCGCAATCTCATAAGCATTATCATTAATGCACCTCAAGATCCTATAAGGTTCATCCGTTTTGTTAGATAGTTTATTCGTTCTTTTGGTAAGGAAGCATTCCTTACTAAGATAGACCTAGATAAGGTCCCTAGGGGTATAAACGACTTGTCTCCTTCCTCTATGTCCTACTTCCTTCTATCAAGCTACAGTTTTAGCCAATTGCTAGGCAATCTTTCAATGTAACTTATGGAACTCCTTGACATACTGTAGGTCGGATTGACTTTCCTCTTATGTAGTTGGACTGTTAATTAAATCTAAGGGTTAGTTTAGGTTAAGTCTATAAATAACCTTAAATGGTGATGTTCCAGTTGAGCTATAAGTTGAACGATTCTAGGTAAATTCAATGATGGGTAGGCATAAATCCCAATCATAAAAGTTCTTTCCAATATTAGCCCGCATGAGGTTACCAATGGTTTTGTTCACCACTTTAGTTTGGCCATCTGTCTAAAGGTGATAAGAGGTACCGAACAGGAGCTTAGTGTCGAGCTTTGTCCATAGGGTCTTCTAAAAGAAGCTTGTGAATTTTGAATCATGGTTGACATAATACTCCTCGATACTCTATGTAGTCGCATAATTTTCTGCAAAAAGAGGTTAGCAATGAATAAAGCATCATTAGTTCTGTGGCAGGGAATGAAGTAGCCCATCTTGCTGAACCGATCGACCACTACCATGATTGAGTCGTGTCTTCTTAGCATGTGGGGAAGGCAAAGCATGAAATCTATGCTTAGATCGATCCACGACCGCTTTAGAATTGGTGGGGGTATATATTCTCCATAAAGCTCTCTCCTCCCCTTTGCATATTTATACACCTCGCACCTATCAAGTATTCAGTGCACATCGTTCATTATCTTGGGCTAGTAAAAATACTCCTTCAATATCTCAATCATTTTCTTTTCCCCAAAATGGTTGGCTAGACCCCCGACATGAGCTTCTCATTACCCTTCATCAAGAACCCCTTGCTCAAGTAAAACCCTTTTGTAATTCCTCAAGCACTACACTTGGCTACTAAAGGTCCAAAGTATAGGTTATGCTCATATTAATCAGGTAAAGTGCTGAATCCAAGCAACTTAGCTTATAACGTAGTGATGAAGGTACAATAGTGAGAGAGTGCATCAACCATTGTGTTGGTGCTTCCCTTCTTATATCTGATGATATAGCAAAAGGTCTCAAAGAGCTCGACCCACTTGGTGTGATGCCGAGAAAGCTTCTATTGCTCGCGAAGATGCTTGAGAGATTCATGACCTGAATAGATGATGAATTCTCTTAGTAATAAACAGTACCGCTATACTTACAATGCTTGGATGAGTGCCAAAAGTTTTTTGTCATATACGAAATAATTCAACTAGGGTCCTCGGAGATTCTCACTGTGGAAGGCAATTGGTTGGCCTTCCTACATTAGGATAGCACCTATTCCAATGCTTAATGCATCGCATTCTAGCTAAAAATTTTTGTCAAAGTTGGGTAATACTAATACTGGGGCGGAGGACAGTCTTTCTTTTACCTCGGTAAAGCTCTTATCCTCCCTTTCTCCCCATTAGAAGTCGATGTTTTTCTTCATTAGTTCAGTAAGTGGTGCAACGAGGGTATTGAAATTTCTAATAAATTTTCTATAAAACGAAACCAGTCCATCGAAACTTCTCATGTCAGCATAAATAATGGGAGTCGGTTACTCGACAATTGCTTGGATCTTTCCATCATCGACTCGCAAGCCTCCTCTATTGACTACATAGCCCAAGAATATCACTTTCTCCTAACAAAAGTAACATTTCTTTAGATTGCCAAATAGTCTCTCAATATGAAAGATATCCAGGATTGCTATAAAATGTTCACAATAACTTAACACGTCGGTATTGTAGATGAGGATGTCATCAAAGTATACCATGACACACTTTTATATGAGATGTCTCAACACATAGTTCATTAGTCTCATGAAAGTGTTTAGGACATTTGACAAGCCGAAGGGTATAACCATCCATTCGTAAAGTCTATGTCGAGTCTTGAATGTAATCTTTCACTCATCGCCTAGTCTCATGCGGATTTGATGGTAGCCAAATTTAAGATTAATCTTGCTGAAAATCTGGACTCCACTGAGTTCATCTAACATGTCTTCTAGCCTCAGGATTGAATACCTGTATTTGATTGTGATTTTGTTCATGGCTTGGCTATGTACATACATTCGCTAGGTTCCATCCTTTTTCAGCACTAGAAGTGCGGGCATAGCATGAGGTCTAAGACTCTCCCTTACGTAGCCTTTCTCTAGGAACTCATCGACTTGATGTTGGAGCTTAGAAGCTTACTCGAGATTCATCCAATAAGTTGGCTTATTCGGTAATGAAATGCTGAGTACTAAGTCAATGCAGTGCTCTATGCCTCAAGTTGGGGGTAACCCCTCAAGTAACTGTTCTAGGAATAGGTTGGCATATTCATCTAGCAACTCTTTAATTTCCTAGGGTAACTCACCTCGCTCCTTCATTTCCAACAATCATTTGACCAACAAAAGGGTCGACTCATCAGCATTAATGGTCTCACAGAGCTTGGTTCTACTCATTACCAGAGCTTTCTTCGTTCTACGAGCAAGTTTTGTTTGTAACTTATTAACTTCTCTCTGTGGCATCGGATTTAGTGTGATTTTTTGATCATCCTTCTCGAACATATATATGTTCCTATAGCTGTCGTGTATAACTTTCCTATTAAATAACCATGATCTACCCAGCAACATGTAGGAAGCGTACATAGGCAGTACGTCGTAAAGAATCTGGTTAAAGTAGTTCCCTATAATGATCGGCAGTAATATTTGCTAAGTGACATGCAACGCTCCTTTCTCACTCAACCAGTACAACTTACATGGCCTTGGATGTGTAACAATCGGCAACTTTAGTTTTGAAACAAGATCGGCTAATGCCACATTACTATAGCTTCTGCTATTTACAATAAGGCCACACACTTGATCATTCATTTTACAAATGGTATAGAACAAATTCTCTCTCTACCCCTCCTCTTATGAGAGTTCTACGCTCATAATAAATCGGACAACTATGAGTAATTTATCCGAATCTTCGGAAAACACGTCCTCCTCAATTAACTCCTTCTCAGCATTTTTTTTCTCGATATGAACCTCCTCCTCCTCGAGTTTCTCATCAGTACTTTCTATTTCTAGCTTCGAGATGTCTCCCTTAATGACCATTATCCTACGATTCGGGCATAGAGCATCCATATGCCCAAACCTTGACACTTGAAGCACTTGATCTGGCTAGTCTTCCTGCTAGACTCTTACCCCTTCTCATAAGTTCAGGTCGGCACTTCACCATCAAGTCAGCCTTTCTGCTTGGCTCTTACATTAACCTTTCTATTTTTCTCTATACTCGACTGAGCTCGGTAACTTGCCCGTCAGGGTTGGCTAGTTGGCATCCTCGTTGGTACTCAGCGCATTCTTTGCCTCTCTACTCGCTAGGCAATCCTAACAACTTCATCCATTATGTTGAATTGTTGGAGCTCCATAAAATCTTGAATGGCTCCTCTCAAGCTAGTAATGAATCTTGAAACTATTCAAGCTGGTGGTTCCTCCACCTTGCAATGAATCATAAGTATTTGAAATTTTTGAACATACTTGTCAATAGTTCGGCCTTCTTGTCTCAACTCTTAAAGCCGAGTGAAAGTATCTTGGAGATAAGTTTTTGGCATGAAGCTATTTCTGAGCACTTTCTTCATCTCGAACCAAGTGTTAATCTCTCAGTATCCCTCTCGTCTTCTCATGGCTTGAAAGTTCTTCCACCACATGGCAGCATATTCAGAGAACTCAATAGCAGCAGTTCTCACCTTCTCATAATCATCATACTAATAGTAATCAAACACACGTTCTACCTTTTCTTCCCACTCCAAGTATTCATCAGCATTCTTAAATCCATTGAAACTTGGAATTCGAAGCTTCACATGGTCAGATGCTATGGAAACTCGTACACGCTCTTCTTCAAAATACTCTTCTTCCTCTTCATTAAGTTCTCTCAAGTTTATTTTTCGCCTTACTCATCCGTTAACTCTTCTACCTCGAACAGGTTGAGTTAATTTCTGACCTTTAATAGGTTGAGTAGCTTGGGAAGTGTTTTATGCAGTCTTAGTGAGTCGACAAGACAGTGCATGAACAGCTCAAGTCAGATCTACTAAGAGGTTAGATACCTTATCAAGTTTCTTATTAGTGCTTCTAAGATTTCCTTAAGACTGTCGTCTATAGTGGATAACTCTATTGTCATCACCAGTACCAACATTTGTATTTGGGTTTATCATTTTCCCTTACAGATTTAAAGCTTAAACAAACACTTCAGGAAATTAACAATTAACAACATAGCACTCAAATGAATATAGTAACTTGCTTTGTTTTGTACACGCAAAACATAGTATGAACAGAACCTCAAAAGAACCAACAACTCAAACAAAACCTCTACTTTAATACTAAGATGTTGCGAACCGTGACTAAGAACAGATAAGGTCGGTTGTTGGATAAGTCTAAGCTTATAGAAAGCTAAAAAAAGGGTTAATGAGGAAAGTATGAAAGGGGCAAAAATGAAGAATGAAACAGTAAGCAAAACCCTTAAACAACTCTAAAGGATATGATACACCAATGGAATTTCCAAGAACTCACAGTACAATTTGATATGACACACAAATCGGTCCAGTGAGGTTATTTACCACCTAACCTTGCTCAAAGGTTAGGATAAGAGTGATGCTGAGAGTAAATAAATAGTGTTTACACTAGAAAGAAAAAGATACTCAAAGAGTATATATTAAGAATCGATACTCTTTGTTACAAGTATAAAGGCATTTATAACCATAAGTTAGGACAACTTGTGTAAAAGGAAAAGATAAAAGGACATTTCCTAAGGAAGCAATGTACAAGCTATAAAAGGGTAAAAATAAATATACAAGAAAAACAATCATTGGTGTAACGGATTCTATACATGATACTGTATATGTGGCGATGCTACAATGGCGAAGTCGTTAGATGATGCGGACAAAAAGTACAAACAAATGGGTTTATCTGAGCAAACATGGCTTAATTAGTCCAGACTCTTTTGGCTTCTTAGCAAGAAAGATGCCAAGTAATTGGTTAGCTCAGTGCTAAAGAGTAATCATTAACTCGACATACTACAGAAAAATAGACGATCATATGGTTTAGCATGAAGGGTGACTTGGCAAAGAAGTGCTTAGCTTTGGTAAGGATTGGTTGGAACAGAAGGATTCGTTGTGCCAACCTCTCTGGTCCTTGGGCTCAACTATAGGTCAGAGGTCCGACAACCCAATTCCCATCAATAGTGGTTACTTTTATCTTCTTAATTACCTTACATTTGCTAATAGGATAATTTCATAGTAATTAGTATTATTTAGTTGAGGTAATAATATCTTTTACTTGATTAATATATGATTTCGGTAATTATTTTTGGGTGGTGATTTTCATTTTATCTAATACTTCCTATAATTGAATCAATGGAGCTTTGGAACTGTCATTGCTTTGTTATTATAGTTGTTAACTTGATGTAATTATGTATATATTGTTCCTAAAACCAATCTTAGAGCTTATGAAGTAAAATATTTGTAAATTCGTGCTTATACTTTAACCAATGTGCTTACTAGAGCATATAAGCAAGCTAATACATGTTAAAATTTTTAGTATTGTTGTGTGAACATTGAAACACTATCAATAGTATTGAGTTTTTCAATTAGAACATAGAGTAGCCTTAAAGGTAGGTATGCATTCTTAGTTATATTTAGTTTACTTGATGTTTGTTTTGCAAATATAGTAGTATTTGAACGTTTTTGTTTTATTTGGAGAATTGTAAGACCTGTCCAACTTATCATTGTATTTCATTTGTTGAGGCTTTGTGCTAGGATAAGATAGGTTAGCTTCTTTTATATGTTTAACTAGTTAATCTTCTCAGTACTTGTATTAAGAGCTAAGTTACTAGCTAATCTTTTGTGCTTACAGTTGTGTTGTGCTTATGTATTGTATACTCCAAGGGATGGTAACCAACCTTGAAATAGGGAAAAGGAAAATTTAGCATGGCATTCATAAGACTAGAAGTGAGTTACAACCAGGTTTTGATAGCAAGCATGAAATTGCATCAAAATTGGAGCAAGATGAAATGTTTTGATGATTGCACTAGCAATTGGAACCATTTAAATATAAATGGGCTAATGGGAATATGGACACACTTTAAGATATTTTGCTTTACCCCAATGTAAATATTCCTAGAAGGATAATTGCTAGACCACCATTCAATGCCAACAATTTTGAATTAATATGGATCTAAATTCATCTAATTCAACAAGCATAATTTGGAGGTAGAACAATTGGGGGTAAGCTTACTTACTCTTGGTGAATTGTGACGCAATGAAAATAAACGATGTAAACAATGATGCAATTAGATAGATATTGTTTTTGTTTTCCCTTACTGTCTGTTCACTTGAGGGGAATGGTGATTCTATTCCTCTCTTTTTCTTTATTAAGTCTTTGTTACCATGTTCACTTCATTGAATCGCAATTACCAAAGAATCCTAATTCTTAAAATTAGGAATTAGGATTCCTTACTTAAAACTATGAATTGAAATTCTAAGAAAAAATGACCATTACTACCCTCTTCTTCTTCTTCTTCTTCTTCACTAACGTCACCCACAACTGCTATCTTCTTCTCACCCACTACCGTCACTCACCTAACTCCGATGACTCACCATCAACAACTACTCAACAACTCTTATATTTTGGTAAGTTCTTAATTAAACAAAAACAAAATCAAGCCAACATTATCAAGATTCATTAAGATTAGGGCTTAGACAAAAAATTGATATCAAAATAAGGATGAAAACAATGATAAACTCTCGTGTAGAAGGAAAAGCAAAATCACTGTTATCGAGATCTATTGTATAAATAAGTGTATGCCATTCATTGGTTTTTATTTATTTATTTATTTTTTCGTTTCTTTGAAGCCAAAGAGGATGAAGAAACTTTTGAAGTAAATCCTTAAATTGAAGATTGAGGAAAAAACAAAAAATTGAAGATGAGGGTTTGATGATAAAAGATCAGATTAAAGATAATAGTCAGATTTCTTCTTTTTGTTGGTTAAAGTCATAGTTTTTTGAAAAGAAAATAAACACCGAAAAGGAAGAGCATAGAGGTAAAATTGACTTTTTAATTTTTATTACATATCCATGCTTAATGGAACTTTTATGCAACTAAACATTGTAATTAGTATTATCTCTTTATTCCATTACATAAGAATCTTAATGCGATTTCTTCCTTATTCATTTCAATGAAGTGAACAGGCGTTAAAAGATAAGAATAAATTTAGCTTAACTTTCAACCTTAAAAACATATTTGAAAAATATAATTTTTCTTTCACTTTCTTTTTGGTTGTACTCTTTATCTTTTTCTTCTTCCATCTTTTTGGGCAATTGGAATGATAGAACAAGAACGAGATAGGACAGTTATTCTTTGTAAGCCTCACCAAACCCATATTTATTTCTTTTTTTTTCTTTTCCCAAAAGTGCATATGTATTCGGATAACATTAAAACAGAAGAATTAATTTGAAGATATTAACAGTCCAATTTTTTTTTTTTTTTTAAAAAGGTGGATTCACAAGTACACTACCTAATTCATTACCAATGGTAGTTGTAATCATATATTACATATATGTTTTAAATAATTAAAATATTGATTTATTCTTATAAAAAAAATGATCTTATTAATGGTTGCTGTTAACGACTGTTGAGTATTTCTCATAAATGGTTTCATTCGAAGAATACAATAAAAACAATTCTCTCTTTTATTGATAAAAACAAAAGAAAAATCATATTTGAATCTATTCAAATCCATTTAAAAAAGTAAAAATTACCATATTTATAACTTACTCTAGATATATTAATCATTTATCCAACAGTAATTGTTGAAAAAAAAAATCTTTTTATTGATTCACACTTTGCTTTTTCTTCTCCCTCATATAGAAAGCAATAGGTCATAAATACTATTAGTATTCATATGTTTAAAATCAAAAGCAATCAAATATCATAACTTTTTTTAATATCAGAATACGAACTTTCGCCATCATTATTGTATGTAACCAACCATCATTACTCTCATCTACTAGACTATAAGTAGGTTAGAGTAGGTTAGAGTAGGTTAGAATCTATTATGCCTTCTTTTGCATGAAACTTTTTTTTTTTTAATTGTATAACTTGTTTTTATACTATAGCCATCCTCATATTGTGTTCTTTGGTTTTGCTTTCTTATCCTTTCTTTTTTATTTTTTATTTTTAATTTAGTTCTCCATCATTGTTGTCTTATATTTTTTCACTTATCAATTATTTATAAGCACTAAAATACTTCTCAATTTGTATTATGGAATATCTTCTAATTACATATAATATTATATAGGTAGCAATTATATTTTATATAAGTGAATCAATATAGTAAACTATTAGGTAAAGTTACATGTGTATGATAAATATAATTCTAATATATTACACCTATACCATATATATTAAATATATGTTTATCCATAACATGACACATTTTCTGCATTGTATCATATACTATAATTAAGGAATTTGGTAAGTAAAAATATCATATCATGTCCATTCAAGTTTTGACTTTAGAAATACTTATATTTCCAATTAAATGTAACTTTTTTTAATTCTAATTTCCTTTAGTAAAGGATAAATTACTGCAGCAACAAAGGGCGTCAAGGTTCTAATGTAATGCATTCCAGCGGAAAACGATCTTAAAATTTCAGGACCAATTCTAGCGTTTAGAAATGAATTGAACTAAAAGAGATATTGGATTTTTAATGACATATAGTTGTTGTAATTTCTTACTCTCACACTGGTTTACAAATATCACAATTATTTATGCATTTACTTATAGTAAAAAGAAAATTAATGGGAGAGATAAGATCGAATTTGTATTATGATATATATAAAAAACCGAATGATTTTCCATAATGGATATTGTTAAGAATAGGTCAAAAAATAAGATGAAGGATAAAATTTTCACCCACTGTGTTCTGATTTTCGTAAAAAGAAATATTGCTACAAAAATTAATTATGGATAAATTTTATGATAAAAAAGTAGTGATTTCGATTTTGATAAAAAAATTTTATTTAGCATTATAAGATGTATTTTTTCTTTTATATAATAATGTCATCAGCTTGTGAATTTAATGATATTGATTTTAGCGCCTCCCAACCTTTAATTATGCATCCGTCCTTGCAAACAATGTTCGAATATGTTTTTAAAATTATGGCAAAAATACTTTTTAAGATAAATACTTGATAATTGTGATATATTTATTTTAAAACTTTTCTTATTTAATGAATGAGTCCAACCAAGACATGATACTAGTTATTAAACTAATCCAATTAGAGGTATATATTTTTAAACATGATTAGTAAATTAACCGTGTCAAAGGTAAAAACCTCTCCAGTGGAATTGGTATGTAATTCAATTATAGAATCATGAATAGTGATTTATTTTTTCCTTCCTTTAAACCTGAATAAAAGATATGATGTGTTAATACGGTCCATTACCAGCGTTAAATACATATTTTCGAATTAGGAAGAACCTTCTGGCTTGATTTCACGCAAACTATGTTCCTAAAATTAAAATTAACCCAAAAAAAATAACTGACAGCGTCCAAAATAGACGCAACGCCCTCTGCTTCATAAACTTCGGCTAGAATTTCTTCATTTGCGCCTGCATCTGTATATGCGTTCTTTGCATCGGCTAACTCCACGCCATTTTCCGGTTGAGACATGGCAGTCGAAATTTGATTAGTTGATTCCGCATGATTAGTCATTTGATATATAGAACTAGCCACGTGGCCCATATTAGATATAGCACCGGCATATACCATTGCATCACGTACCGAAACGCCACTACCAGGATTTACCTAAAAATACAAAAGGCAAACCGCATGTAATTATTTGAATTCTAAAAGCAAAATAGGTATTGATCTATTTCAAAACATGCAGGTTGCTTTACGATGGAAGCCCTAAGAGAGTAAAACACGCCTTACATGCTGTCCAGGAGTATTAGCAGGATGGTTTGTAGGACGGCCAGGTGGTCTTGCAGAATTGTTTGCCCCTCCGGGTGGCATAGAGGTTGGGTCCTGAACTTTCTCCAAAATATCAATACGCCACATGTAACCCTGGGTTGATGAGAACCTAGTGGTTGTGACCGAGTCTAACCATGGTGGAAGACCCGCATTAGCCCTCAGAAACCTGCCTGACTCAGTCTGCAATTTCAGCCTTTCCCTGTCTTTTCTTACTGGCTTCCACTCCATCGACGAGTCTAAACACCCTGGCAGGCTCTGGATCACCTTTCTGCCTGTAGCGCCGAGGAGAAATTTCTCGTTCGATGCCGTCAGGTACTTGCCGTAGCAGCTCTTGAGCCATATATAGTTGCCATTAATTTGCTCGACGGTCCATTTTGCAGACTCGGCTGATCCGTTTACGTCTTGAATGACCGATACTTCGTCGTCCATGGCTATCAGGTACTTGCCGTGGGGACTGCAAAGGCGCACGGCTATCGCACCTTTGAAAAAATCCATTAGGGTGGAAAGAAGGAGATGAGAGAACTATGAGCTTTGAGGGAATGAGCATGAGGAGATCACGTTTGAGTTGGGATGATCGGCTAAACTTGATTTATAGCGAAACAACGTACGTAGTAACTGGCTAGTCTGAGTTGACTAGAGAAAAGACTTCATTGAGGTTAGAGCATCACAAAATGGTATTGCGCTTCATTTGTCTTGTAAAAAATATATTCGGAAGTTTTTTGTTTTATTCAATCTTTTTTTTTTTTTTTTTTTCTTATCATCAAAATTTTTTAAAATAATAGGTGACAATTACTGTAAGAGGTAAATAACGGTGGAAGGTGAAGGACACATCCTAATAGCTAAAAATTAATGGTTAATAATGGTTTAAATGCCTGTAGAAAATTTATAAAAAAGAAAATGATTTAAATAAAATAAAACTATTTTTCTATCATCCATCGACAGACGGATATCTAACATTACCTATGCCCATCACATAATGCTGAAAACACCGATACTGAAACCTTGTTAAGATATTGATTAATTATAAGATTTTAATTATAAAAATTAAAAAGCTCGGCGTGGTTCCTTTTGCTTGGCGTAAAGCCTTCTATAAGCCAATCAGACTTTTGGTCTAAAGTGCCAGCTAATGGCAAGTGGCAAATTAATGCCAAGTTCCTCCAAAGGATACGAACATAATTTGAAAGAGCTATTGACATTCTAAAAAGGACGCTGCACAAATCACGACGTAACGATGAATCTTCTTCGACAATGCGAGGTATCATCATGGGCAGGAGAGGGTATTTACATGGAATGAATAAGTAGTACTAATTGACTAGTAGATAAATTATTAAAGTGTAAATAATAATAAAATTTTAATATGTAAAAATAAAAAATAATGGTTTTATAAAAATTATATGTTATAATTAGTATTTATAAACTACTAAATAGTGTATTAAATAAAAATTTTATCCTTTTAAATAGTCACTATTATAAAAGATATATCATACTAAATGGCTCTCTTTCCAGGAACTTGAAATTTGTAGGGGCTTGAATTTATATTAGGTGAAACCGATTATTTATTTGACCTCAACTTTTTGGATTAAGTTGTAGAGTTTAAGGAGTATAGTTTGTAATTAGAATGTTTTAGATAGATTTGATGTAGTAGATTTGGAAGAGAGATTATTATATTAGTTCATCCACTTTCAATCTCTTGGAAGTTGGCTTACAAACTAAATATGGCAAGCTATAAGCCTTGAGCCAACAATGAGCTCACCAAAGTAACTTGAAATGAGTTTGTTTAAGCTTGTTTATCTATCAACACGATTTGACAGATCTATTAGGTTGAAGGATCTATCAATATTCAGTTATCCTTCTTTATTTACTACCTTTAGAAGGTTTTGAGATTAAAGAAATAGTACAGAACCATAGAATCTAATGAAAAACTAGTTAATACTCAACCGAGAAGAGTAACTAGAGGAAGAAACTATAAGTTAAACAAAATGGTGCTTCGTTGAAGATGCTTTCACAAATACGGGTGTAAATGAGTCAAACTACTTATAAGTTATTTGAGTTTAGCTCAATATTTATTTGAATCTGACTCATGAACAATTGAGTCAAATTCCAGCTCAAACTATTCGAGTAGTTAATCAAATTGAGCTCGAGTCTCATAATGTTCGACTCAATTAGTTTACAAGCTTAATTAAGCTCGAATTGAATACTAATACTAATTGAGTTTCAATATTAGTATTATTATAATCTGAATAAAAAAATATTTTTTAAATGAATCAAGCTCATTGAGTTTGTGTTTATTAAGTAGTACTGCAAGTCGAGTTTGAGTTCTAAAATTTTATGCTAAGATCAAGGTTAAGTTTAAACTAAGTATTATATCATCTCAACTTAACTTGTTTATAGCTCTATTCACAAAAATGTTTGATTTATTGCAATAAAATGTTTCGAAAATCTGAAAAATCTAAAGTATTTGAAATCTCAAAATGTTGCATCCACGAAAGTTAGAGTAATGGTGAAAGGGGAATGTGGCATTCAATGATCAGGAATATATAGGAAAAATGAGGAGAAAAAACTATTCTTTTTAAAAAGAAGAAATTATTTTACCATATCTATTGATATTTCCAGTACTTACTAAACACCACCATAAAAAGATCGACAAACAACACCATACCATCATCTTCTCCTATCACTTAATGCCGAAAGATGCTGGTATGAGCATCTTCTAAGAATACAAAATTAATATTCAATAATTGCAAAATTTTGATTTTAAGAAATTCCCAAAAGAATTCTTCAGAAACAATTTTCGCAAAAACTATGTTTTTGGTTTTGCATGGTGGAAAGACTTTTAAGTCAATCTTCTTGGTGTAAAATGCTGCCAAAATAATGGCAAGTGGTGTTGAGGGCTAGGTCCCTCCACGTGACATGGGCATAATTTCAAAGCAACTATAGTCATTATAAAAAGAAGACCTAGTCCAAACGACGACTTAAGGACACTTGAATATTTCTTCTGCGATAATGCAAGGTTTCAGATTTATCATGGACAAAGGACACGTGATTTGGTGGCGGCCACTGAGTCAACTATCAAGTTGAGGTTCAAAAGAAATATTTCATTCAATGACTTCTTGTCATTAAATAAAGAACTTACTAAATGGCTGGCTTGCCCATAAACTTTATCTTCAGCTTACCCAATTCTTCACTAAACTACCGGTCACATATCAATAAATCTGTTTTTGTGGGTCCATCCGATTCAAACCTTTCTACCTTGACTCTTAGTCTTGTTTGAATAAGGGTTGATTCTAACTACTATATTCACATACTTCACCAATTTCTATGTATATATAAGAAAAAAAAATCAATAGATGCATCAAATTATTGTTAAAAAAGAGGAAATTTCATATTACTTTTTCTAGATTTGCTTTTCTCGTAAAACTTGCCTTTAGTATTTTGCTATTTACACGATTATTCTTTGTTATACACATTTGAAAAATGTCCATTATGTTAAGACATGACAATCTATATATACATATAATTAAATAATTAATATATAAATCTTTTATATTTTTTTTATCAAGGGATATAAATCACTTATGAAATCCAATTTGAGAATTAAGGTCTGCCTACAATTGATATTTTCGCTATTTCTTACTTCTGGTTTATTTGCAACTAAACACGATAAAGTAGATTGAATTTTTTCAATTATTCAGTAAAAATAAATCTCAAGGATGACACGGATAAGTTATCCATAGATTGGTAAAGTAATACATGAATCAAGTCATATCAAATACAAATTTTATTTTTTTAAACAGATCATATTTTTGCCTATTAAATCTGTCACACTCAATAACAAGAAGTTAAGTGAAAAACAATCTATGTTTTTACTTATTCAAACTCAAATTTTATTCCAATTCCTTAGTGTTTCATCATATTTCAATAAATAAATTGCATACAAATTCTCTGAGTATCTAAGAAAACATGGCTGAGACGATTGACTAGAACTAGAAGAAATCATCAAGTCAACCATCGTGACTTATGCAATTTATTGATAAGCATAGTAGTGCCTTGTAAGTGCCATACTCTATTGTGATAATAGATGATTTACCAATTCTATGAGCAAGTGCTAATATTAAGTTGGATGGGTGCTAGCATATTTACAAGACAATGATTAAACTATCATACTCAATAACAAGGAGTAGAATGAAAAATTATCATATTTTTACTTATTGAAGCCCAAATTTCATTCAATTTCTTTTGTATTTCATCGCATTTCAAGACAAAAATTGCGTAAAAATTCCCAAAGATCCAAGAAAACATGGCTGGAAGAAGATTGATCAAACAAGAAAAGTTCATCAAGTAAAGAACTTCAATCGATGAAAGTGACATTCAATTTGACCGAAGTGCCTCAAATCATCCGAGCCTTAAAAGAACAAACTTCGTTTGACAATCCCTCTAGAGATCCAGATGAAGCCACACTTGAACCAAAAACTAGCCCTCTAACCCAATTTTGTTTGATTGAAGTCATATTTCAATTGTTGGCCAAAAAAAAAAAAAATGAAGTCATATTTCAATCAAAAGAAATTATCGCTCGTTTAAAAAGATGAGTTTACTAAATGACTTCATTTCATCAACCTAAAGTCCTACTTCATTAAGAAGAAGTTAAAAGCCACAAAGCATACCTATTTAATAAGATTTCAATTAAATAATCTTACATCATCCTACTGAAATTTCAAAGAGACAGATTTTCTTCTAATGTATGAACACAGTTGTTGTTGATAAAACCCTTTTTTTGGTGTGGGGGGTAAGGTAGCGGTTACTTTTCTCTTCTTAATTACCTTGCATTTGCTAATAGGATAACTTCATAGTAGGTGGCATTATTTAGTTTAGCTAATATTTTTTTTTTACTTGGTTAATATATAATTTTGGTAATTGTTTTTGGGTGGTTAATTGCTCAATTCATTTTATACTTCCTATAATTGAATCAATGGAGCTTTAGAACTGATATTGCTTTGTTATTATAGTTGTTGACGTGATATAATTTTGTATATGTTGTTCTTAAAACCGCCTTAGAGCTTACGAAGTAAAATATTTTTAAATTCATGCTAATGCTTCACCCAATGTACATACTAGAGTGTAAAAGCAAGTTAGCACGCATTAAACATTTTAGCACTATTGTGTGAATGATAAGATAGTTTCAATAGTATTAAGTTTTTGAATTAGAATATAGATTAGCCTTGAAGTTAGCTATGCATTCTTAGTTATCTTTAGTCTGCTTCATGTTTGTTTTGCAAATATAAAGTATTTGAAGGTTTTCATGCACTAACTAGATCAAGCTTTTAATGAAGAATTGTAAGACTTGTCCAACTTATCATTGTATTTCATTTGTTGAGTCTTTGTGCTAGGATAAGATAGGTTAGCTTTCCTTTATATGTTTAACCAATCAAATCTTCTCATTACTTGTATTGAGAGCCAAGTTACTAGATAATCTTTAGAGCGTACAATTGTGTTGAGATTATATATTGTGTGCTACGAGGGATGGTAACCGACCTTGAAATGGGGAAAAGGAAAACGTAGCATGGCATTCATAGTATGGGAGTGAGTTACAACCAAGTTTTGATAATGAGTGTGAATTTGTATCTAATTGGAGCAAGATGTAATGTTTTGATGATTGCATTAGCTATTGGAATCATTTAAACATATATGCGCTAATGGGAATATGGATGCACCATAAGATGTTTTGCTTTACCCTGATGCAAATATTCCTAGAAGGATTATCACTAGGCAACCATTTAATGCCAACAATTTTGAATTAACACCGACCTATATTAATCCAATTCAACAAGGATAATTTGGAGGTAGAACGATTGAGGGTCCTAAGCTAACTTATTCTTGGTGATTTGTGACATAGTGAAATTAAACGATGTAAATAACCATGCTATTATATTGCGATTGTTTCCATCTTCCCTTAAATATAAAACAAATTTAGCTTGACTTTCAACTCTAAAGACATATTCTTGATGATTTGTGACATGAAATTAAATGATGTAAATAACGATGCTATTAGATTGCAATTGTTTCAGTCTTTACATGAGATTAAGAACAAATTTAGCTTGACTTTCAACTTCCAAGACATATTCTCGGTGATTTGTGACATAATGAAATTAAATGACGTTAATAATGATGCTATTAGATTGGTCTTCCCTTGATGATAAGAACAAATTTAGCTTGACTTTCAACTCCCAAGACAAATTTGCAACTTAGATGACTTGTCTTAAGCTTTTCTGGAAAAGTTTCCTTGGATCACTAACGGGTAGGTCATGTAAGTTAAAAAAGAAAGGCTAGAATCTGGAGCACAATTGCATTGCAGTACGAATGTTGCAGACTTGACAGAGCAAGTAAAAAGAAAGGGTAAATCATATATGTCCGAGTATACTTTTTTATATCACAAGACCTCACACAATAATGGAGCTAGCATCGCGAGACTACTGTTTCCTTGATGATAACATAACAAAGAAGAGAATGAAAAGTGAAACATCCCCCTTATCGGTTGCAATACCCAATTAAGACGACAGAGGAAAAGTGCCCCTAATTCATTGGGGTGGAGAAGCAGTAGATTTAGCAAACAGCACCTCGGCAAGCTCAGCCAGCTTATCAGTGTCCGGCATGACGTCCTTGACAGCAGCATCAGCGCAGAACCTCTCTACCCACTTAGCCAGGCCAGGAGTGTTGGACTCATCAATCAACTTGATTCCACTAAGCCTCTCAGTTACTTTGATCCATCCAAGGAAACTGCCCAGTGCAATATCAAAGTAACCGATACGATCTCCTCCAAAGAAAGGCTTCCCTTTGCTGCACTTCTCAAAGGCACCCTCCAATAGCCCAAATCCTTCGATCACCTGTTCCAAGGCAGCCTTCTTCGCCTCTTCGCTCTGTGAACTCGCAATGGCTCTCAAGGATGGAAACCACTACATTGTTTGATAAACACCCCATAGTCACAGTTAATTTATCGAAATGTCGATTAATCATGACAATCTAAGAAATGTGCTGCCAGTGCTAAGTACTTAATTTAACTTGATGCGAAGGCTCAAGAACTACTATTCTCTCCTTACATCTCATTGTGCATAAGCAGGACGCCGGAATTTTAATCATAACTCCTAGTAGATATTACTATACACTTCCCTTCCTCTACAGTCATTAAATACCCAACGCATCGTATGTTTTTCTTGAAGGTTGACCTTATTCAACCAACACTAGTCTTACATTTGACGATAAATAATCTTCAAACTTGGGTGTGTTTGCTCTTAGCATTTATTCTTTACAATTTGCAATGGTTAAATATTGTATTGTAGTAATTCAAGTTGCAAATACTAGTATCTTGCAGCGACAAGTGAAGATGGAAGGTGAAAGTAGTGGCTGGACATTAGCAGCAGTGTTTAGCACATGGCAACCGACAGTAATCGCTGTTAACTAGCTATCGCGGAAAATGCTAATAAAAAATAAAGAAAATAATTGCCTCTTTTATGAAAATGGAAATAATCTTCCCTATTTTCTGTTATACATTTTCAAGCATCTTTTCAATTCCCACCACAGGGCATCAGAATTTTACATGTTTTGCTTAAAAAAGAAAAAAAAAAAAAAAAGTTTCGAAAACTCATAATACAATCAGTTTCGATATGTGACCTGCTCCACAAGCTCAAGATGAACCAAACCGCTTTCCCTTAAATAATACAGATATAAAATACTATAGATAGAGATATCGCATAAACATCACCTAAAAGTTGATACAGATTTACAAAACGAGTTGTTAGAAGATGAAGAAAAATTCCGTACCTTCTCGTCTATGTAAGCAGCCCAGAACCGAGCAGTGGCTCGGTCAAAAGGGTCAGATGGAAGAACTGATGGACCAGAGGACCACACCTCGTCGATGTACTCCACAATAATGAGAGACTCACAGATGGGCTTATCTTCATGAATCAGAACAGGAACTTTCTTATGAACAGGGTTTGATTTCAGGAGCAGCTCACTTTTGGTTCCAAATATCTCTTCAACATACTCATAATCCACGGATTTAATGTTCAGAGCAATCCTAGGCCGCATCACGAAGGGACTTGCCCACAAACCAAGAACTTTGACGTCGCTCGTTGCCATTTTTGAACAACCGATGTTAGTGTTGACCTGGTCTGATTGTTTAGTATCTCGTAGGATTTCTCAATTAATGTGGATATAAACGGGGGACGGTGACTTCAGACGTTTAAGATTTCTTTTATTTTTTTCTTTTCACTGGTTGGACAGCCTTCGTTGTTATGAAAGCAACGGGCGAGAGGGGGCTTGTTTTGTTTAGTTGGCAGTCGGTCTCTCCAAAATATAATTCATCGGTAATGTCGCTACACTCTGTATTATTGGTAAAGAAACATCAGCCATGTTTACATTACATACACGACAGCGAGAAGGTATATGGGTATTTAAGATAATAAATCAGTATTTTAAAAAATCTTACGTTAAGGATCTCTCCCTTCATTTATGAATTTTCTAAAAAGAGCTTTAATATGGACTCCTTTCATATATGAATAGCTAAGTTTGACCATTGTCAATTGAGTAATAAATGGCATGATGAATATTACAGTTAAGAATGGATTTTAAGCTAACATACTTTAAGCACCCAAATTCATCAAAAAAAGAAAAAGGGGAAAAAAAAAAAAAAAAAAAAACCTTTTAAGAACCCAACTTGATCCGTTAAGAAATTTATGAGACCTTACCATAAAAACCTAAGCTAGAAATACCATGTTTAAGATAGCGAATGTTAAAATTATAATTTATAAATACTGTTACATATAGAAAACTTTGTTACTACTTATTTGCAATTAAAGAATTATTAAAACCTTTCTTCCATGTCTTTACTTTTGTCAATTAAAATTGCTAAAGAAGGGTGGAGTTCAGCTCATAAGCCGAACCAAAACCATCCTATATTTGTGAGTTCATAATTGTCAAAATTGTGATTTCACCCATGTAATTTTACGAGTTTATGATTTTAGAAAGTCTTTCCGAGTTAACTCATATATAAACTCTTTTTTTTTGTAGAAACTTATATTTTTAACCAAATTTACTGATTATATATATATAAGTTAAATAAGCTAAAAAATAAATAAAACAACATAACTAAACTTTTACAAACTATCAACTATTAAGCATTACATCATCTTCCCTATCCTTTTTTTTTTCTCTTTTTCTCTCTCTTAGTCTCTTATTTTATGTTCATAATATTCACCTAAGTTTTAGCTTTTATAGCCAAAAAAAAAAAACTATATAATTCAATTTATAGCATCAATAATTTGAAATGAGTTGAAATATTTGATTCTCTTTAATTCATTGTTTTATTTTTCAAAATAAAAAATAATAAAAAAAGTTTAGTTTCAACTTTGTTTGTTTTTCTTCCATATATACTTAATTGTGTATTAAAGAATACTAAGCTAAACTCAAAAGGGGGGTGAATTAAGTTTAAGGACAAATTTCAATTCTTTTTTTATATAAATGACTAAATGTAATAATAAGAGTAATTAAAATAATAATAGAACAATAATAAATGTGGAAATTAAAAAGATAGGGATAAAGAGGATCAAGTTTGAATTTAATGTAGAGTTTGGATCGCCCCTTAATCTCTACAGACACACAATGCCTCCAACCGAGGACTTCACTTTCCCTTTATTAATTTTACAATCCAATTACTCCAAGAGCTACACAAATTTACACAATCTCTTTTACACATAACAAACTTAAGAAAATCACTTTCTTCACTCAAGATTACAAATGTGAGGATTTTCAAATATATAATTATGTCTCTTTTTGTTTGATAGCAAATAAGTATACAAAAGACTAAAAAAAAGTGAAAATAATCTCAAGAATGTAAGAGAATGTCTTTAAGTTACAATAGAATATCAGATTTTAAAAGCCTTTGATTGAGTAGTTGAGCTTTTATAATAACTCCTTAAATTTTTTATATTGTCGTACATTAAATACTCCAACGACTATTTAAAACTAACTCACCAGCATGTTGGTACTTAGAACTATTGGCAAGCTAGTAAAAATTACTCTACTGGTAAGCCGGTTCTTCCAAATCAATGAGCTTTTCTTTGTGTTTTCCAAAGCTTTATACCATCAACTTGGTTCTTCCTCAAGTCATTAGTTTGGTAGGCCAAATATCACTTGAAAATTCTTTTAACATATAACAAACAAATACTCTTTACAATATAACTTCAAGATCATTTAACCACCACTTCAAAAGATTAAATTTCTTATAAAGATAATTGATATATTTAATCGTTAAGCAAATTAATTGATCTTATTCAATTACCTTAGTATAATCAAATAATGCTTAAGTTAATCATTCACTTGTTTTTATTCTCTTAAAAAACAACATGTTTAGATATACTCTTTTTATTTTATTCTCATCAAAATCAAATAACAAGTCTTAAGTTTAATATATATTATTAAGCATTTTTTATGAATAAAGAATTAATCTCTTTATTTCTCTATTTTTATTATGTATTTCAAGTTTTGGATAACCATTATAAGCATCTCTATAGGTTTTTAAAGCAATTTTACATAGTTTGTAGAAATTTACGTTTTTACATTTCGATTTTATTAACCCTTTAACTATTCTATATAGAATTACAAATTTGACAACCTTATTAAGTCACAAGCTTAAATCACAGCCTGACTTATTAAGCTTGGTAGGTTAGTGCGGTTCAATATACTCGAACCGTCAAACCGACATGTTAAGCCTTGGTTGAAGGACTGGCGATTTAACTTGTTGGTTTCGACCTAAAAATTAAAAAAAAAAAAAACAATTTTAGACAAATCAAATGTAAGTATTTTCTCTAATTAAAATATAAAATAAAATTAAATATATATTATTACTTATATCTATATGTTGATATAAAAATCAAACAATATATATGAATTTATAAGAAAAAAAATCATTAAAACAGTATATTTTAATATTGGTGAAAATAGATAGTTCTAGTATAAAATATATTAATTTAATAACTAAAAAAGTTTGGAGCACAAAATATTACAAAGTTCATATAATCTTGCATAACTTTTAAAAGAGTTAGTACTTTTATAAATTAATATATTTTAATGATTCACTAAAATACTAGTATATTTATAATTTAGTGCAATTGAAAATCATAAAGAATATATTTATGTTATATATAAAATAGCAAATGTATTATAAATATTAGATAGATGATATTCTTTTTACAATAGTTGGTTCATTTTTATATAGATTATATTATTTTTTAAAGTTTCTTCTAAAGTAATAAAAGATCACAATAAATATTACTTGTCACAAGTTTAATTCCATATTGATTATATTGATAAATTTTTCTTAAAATATTACTTATAAAAAGAAGTTTCATCACTTCATTCACTAAAATTTTAAATTTTTATTATTTATTAGTGATTTTTTAATTAAAAATAAAAATAAAAGAATATATTTTTTTTCCAATAATATAAAAATTTAAAAAAAAAAAAGATAAGTTGAATTAACTTATCAAACTTCCAAGCCAAGTCATCATGCTCAAAACTAACCTAAACTTGGTCAATCCTTGTCTAAGAGGAACCAAACCATTTGACTCAATGGTCTAGTTTGGCCCGGCCCCTAGCCTACTTACCCTTGCCCAGCTTAAGTGTAAATTTAATGGTAATTACTACGGCCACGAGCGATGGGTATCGTCGTGTCAGCCCATTTGCCTATACAAATTTAAATAATTGGACCAGCCAATAAAATATTACTGAAGACAATAGATGAAAGAAAACGCACGGTTCGGATGTTTTGGCATTTACTTCTGCCTTCATTGGTAGTTGACATGTGTGGTCGTCTTCGAAGCGCGTCATGCAAATTGTGTGCGTCTTCCCTTTACTATTATTACTTTTTAATAAAATTTCAGTTACAATTATATTGGCGTCTCGCGTACAAGAAGCGTATAAATATTAATCAAACTACTAAAACATCGTTCCACTTCCTCAATAACTTTCAGTTATTGCATGTGTTTAATTTATACAAGACAGATGGGGACAAAACTATTCGTGTCATCCATAAATCATGCCACATTCATAACGTCGACTTTCATCAATCTACTTTTTTCAAAGTAACTTCTTACACAATATAATTACTTATCCTTCTTTATTTATTGGAAAAAATGCTTTACTTTCCACCGAAATAATTATTAGATTTTGAAAATGTTTTTTTTTTCTTTTTTGTATTTCAACTATATCAAATAGTTGTTTGATAAAAAAAAATATATATATATTATCATATTTTTAACAACTTGTATTAGGAGCGTATTATCTACTAGCGTCAACACTGTAGTATGTCTAGAAACTTTTTTCTTGCATTCAGAGTGAATAGATCATTATTTATAATAAACAATTGAGATGAAAATTTTTATATGAATATTTAATGTTAACACTGTAAGAAGACAAACTGAAGTCTAGGAAAAATAAATAGTGTTTAAGCTTTTCTCTCTTTTTTTCACTAATTATAACAAGGATGAAGGATTATAGACCTAATATATCCTATTGGAAGATTATTGCTTATATCTCTAGTATTTGAAAACTTTAGTATTTTTGTTTCTTGAATTCATTTCTTCTTCGATGATCACCTTCTATATTTATAATGCTTTGGAGCTTAATTCCCTCCAAACCTAACAAATTTACTACACTCATCTACCCCCTAACTCTCTCTCATTAATCACATTAACTTCTCATTGAATTTCTCATTGAGTTAAAAGATAATTATAAAGGACGACATGTACTTTTCTTATAAGTAGAATCAGAGGATATACGTTTTTTACTTTTTGCGTGGCTATGTTTTCCTGACATGCTTCTCAAAACAATAAAATCTTCGTCCTAATAACACATACGCGAAAGACAATTATTTATTTATTTTTCTAGCCAAATTGATGATGATGATGGTAATGATGATAAGTTACCTGTATAAAATTAAGCTCGAAACTTTGTCCGGTTTAAGAATACTTAAAAAGTTTCGTGTTCATACGTGTATGGAAGTGATGACTATCTCCACCTAGGATTTTAATGGAGTTGTAGAGATACATGATGCGGATAGCATCCTTGACACAAATAGATCAAGTTTATAGTTTAATCCATGACTCATGAGATGAATCACGATGAGAGAGGGAATGCGAAGGATGTGTTAAAACCAATATGGTAGTAGGTTTAAGAATCTTCCATCGTGTTCTATGTATTATATTTTATTGCTCCGTATAATAGTAATTTGTGAAAGCCACGTTGTGATGTGACAACAGATGATCTACCTATTCTAGCAAAAACTTCTCGTGCTTTTGTGCATTTTGCTTGATTTAGTGATATTTGAAGTTATTCACGCACTAGCTAGAGGAAACGTTCCCGGAGACTTGTAAAACCCATCCTTATATTCCATTTGTTGAGGCTTTGTGCTGACTGAGCTTTACGGCTAGATATAAGATAAGATAGGTTAGCTTTCTTTTGTTCATTTAGGCTAGTTTTAGTTCTTCTCACTACTTGTGTCGGGAGCCAACTTACTAACCACCCTTCGGAACTCAAAGTTGATGAGTTGTTAATGCGATTATTTGTGCGTTACTTTTAAGGATAGTACCATAGGTAAAACGCATGTTGTTTGTTTTATATGAATGCATGCCACCGACGACGACTTTTTGACCTCTTAACCTTAAAATGAAGAGAATTTTGCATGGGATTCATAGGATAGGACTAGACGGAAGAGTTGCAACAAAATTCTACTTCCTTTATGATACAATACATATAACGGAGTGGGGAAGACCAAGTATAAAGAAAGGATAGATCATAATTAAAAGTAGGCAAGTAAACTTTTATCATATCACAAGACCCCACCCAAACGGAAGTAGCATAGTAAGATGACTGCTTCCTTTATGATAGCACAATAAAGAAGAGAATAAGAACTAAGAACTAACCCCTCTCTGCTGCCATACCCCAGTTAAGACCACAATGCAATACTAACCCCTAACTCATTTAGGTGGAGGAGCGGTGGACTGTGAGAAGAGCACCTTGGCAAACTCAGCCAGCTTATCGGTGTCCGGCATGACATCCTTGACGTTGGCATCGGCGCAAAACCTCTCAGCCCACTTGGCTAGGCCAGGAGTGGTGGATTCATCGATTAGCTTGACTCCACCGTTCCTCTCAGTGACTCTAACCCAACCAAGGAAGCAGCCTAATGCGATATCAAGGTAACCAATCTCATCTCCTCCAAAGAAAGGCTTCCCTTTGCTACACTTCTCAAATGCGCCCTCCATCAACTTCAATCCTTCAACCATCGTTTTGAAGGCTGCGTTCAGGGCATCTTCGCTTGCTGCTTTGGCAATTGATTTCATCGATGGAAACCACTGCATGGTTCGATCAACATCTAGAAATTAATAATATGGCTACATTCTACTATATGTTGATGGCAAAAGGAAATACTCTCATTTCATACTTTCGACATGTTTTTCGAAAACTTACTGAAGTTGAGTGTATAATAAACAGAACTAATTACTAAAGGAAATAGATGAATGGGATCAATATACATATCATTTCTGCGGCTTCCATCACTTATATTTTTTAAATTAACAATATCTTTTGATAATTTTTCTTTTCCAGCTATGTGATATTGACTAATTTGCTATTTAAGAATAAATTGATTCGCTAAGTCATAGTTTTAGGATAACAAAACTTAGAAATTTACAGGGCTTGACAGGTTTATATGTGCTATCAAAACCTCCTTAAATTTATAATTTGAGTCAAAATTTTATTTGCCACTTTTCCAACATATGCAAAATGTAATAACTTAATCGCATTTTCATTTATTGAAGACACTTCTTAAAATAATCTAATATTAGACAGAACACATACTATGCTTGTGCCCCAAAACAAAATGCATAGAAAACTTCATTTAAAATGAAAGTTTAATTTTTTTTAATTTTATCTTTGCATGCAAGTATCGTGTTTGTTTCATAGAAAATAATGGTTAAAAATAGACTATCATGACATCCACTACCTTTATAATCCAGTGATGTTGTCTAAATAGTAGCCTAAAAAACGATGTACTATGTATGTGGAGTCGAATGGTCAGCTCTAACGTAAAAATATAGATCGATCTAGATAAATACAATTATCAAATTTTAAAATAATAATCTAAGAAGTTTAGGTTACTTCATCTTCCAGATTTTAGTAATAGGTCCTGTTGGTTTGCGATGGTTTCAGCAAACAACCATTAACAATGGTAACCAACAAAGATGGAAAATTTTGATGGAAAAGAAGAGTACTAACTAAACTCAGTAGTCGGGCATAAAACTATTCAAATTTTTATACAATGAGATGTAAATTTAGAGGATCTATTTCCATGTAATGAAGGCATTGATATTGTCTTCCACGAACAAATCATTTCAAGTATATTTGAAACTAATTTTAATATTTAGGAAAAAAAAGGGCAATTAAGCATGACCAAAAGTTCATACCATTTAGGGTCCTAATCAAAGGTTAAATCACAAACCAAAAACATGACTAGAAACTGATGCAGACATACAAATGAAACAAAACGTTAGAGCATTAAGAATAGGAATACCTTCTCGTCAAGGTAAGCGGCCCAGAAGCGAGCAGTGGCTCGATCATAAGGATCAGAAGGAAGGATGGATCGCCCAGAGGACGACCACATCTCATCAATGTATTCCACAATAATGGCAGACTCGCAGATGGGCTTATCTTCATGAATCAAAACGGGAATTTTCTTGTGAACAGGGTTCGATTTCAACAGCAGCTCACTTTTTGCGCCAACCGTCTCTTCAAGAAACTCATATTCCACAGATTTGATGTTCAGAGCGATCCTAGGCCTCATCACGTATGGACTAGGCCATGCACCTAGAAGTTTCACGTTGCTCTTTGCCATTTTTGAACGATTGAATGTTTAGTGCTGTCCCAGTCTGCTTGTTTATGATGTTATAGGATTTTTACATACATGTGGTTATAAATAGGGGACGGTGACGATAGGAGTTAAGATTTTCTTTTTCTTTTCATTGGTTGGATTTGATGTGAACACAAGAAGTAATGCAGCCTACGGCCCTATGTTGTTATGATTATGAACGTAACGGGCGCGTGGGGCTTGTTTAGTTGGCTGTTGGTCTCTCCGTAAATAAATTCACTGCCAATATCACTCTACTCTATCTTTAATATTAATTATATATAACATTAAAGCCAAGAAGTAAGTTTTCTGTATAATATGAAAATAAATTTTCAATTTGATCCACATTCACGAGAATATTAGCACAAAATAACTTTTACCCGTATCAACACTATTAAACAACCATTTACCCACTAACTCCCAGATTTCTCCTGTTCTTATATACAACAAAATAGAATCAATAGCAGTTGTTCATTTTTCGAAATGTCGTTGTTGAAGTTTGTACTACGTTTGATATGATATTTTATTTTCACCAGTGGAGGACAGCTGTAAGTATCTATTTATTATTATTATTATTATTATTTAGCCAAAACACCTTGCACATCAACGTACAACGAACGATCTATAGTTTTCAAAAATTGCAATCCGGTATTGTTATAAAAATAGTGGGTATGGTGTAGTTTCTTTTCTCACATCATCCATATTCGTACAATTTGATTCAATGACTATATTATATTCAAAATTTTAGAATATATAGCTATATTAATTTTTATATACGCACCACTAGTGCTCGATATATATATTATATATACAAGGGGCAAACAAACATTGACTATATTCAAATACATAGTAACCGTAGTCATGGAGATTACAAACTACTATCTATATTTTATAAATATTGATTCATATCAAAAGCTTTATTTACTTATTCGTTATTAAAGTATTGTTAAAACCGTTTGTGAAGGGAAAAAAGAAGAAGAAGAAGAAAAAAGCATTATTAAAACCTTTTCTTAGTTTCTAAGTCTTCATTTTGGTCAACTAAAACTGTTTGCACTTGCCCAGCTCAAGTTTCAGCATTTAATGGCAATTACCACGGCCACGAGTGATGGATGTCGTCGTGTCAGCGCATTTGCCTACACGAATTTAAATATTTGGACCAGCCAATAAATGATGATCACTTCAGATTTGAGAGTTAAGACAATAGATGAAGGAGAGCACGCGGTTCGGACAGTTTAGCATTTACTCCTGCTTCCCCTGGTGGTCGACATGTGTGGTCATCCTTCGAAGCGCGTCATTGAAATGATTGTGTGGCGTCTGCCCTTTCTCCTGGTACAATTGCCGTTACAAATATCAATAATGCAAATGGTATATTTTAGAAACCTTTTCCTAGCTTCACTGTATCAATGAAATAATGGAGAATTGAAATCCATTAATATCATCTCAAGATATTTATCAGTATAAATTCAAAAAGGAATGCAGCTCTTCGCAAGTAGTTGAGCTTATAAAACAAAAAGCAATAAGAGAGTGTTAGGTTATTATCCGACGTTATTACTTTGATATTTAAGTTAAACATATATTTAGAAAAAATAAGAGTATTAAAAAATAATATAAACTTAAGCGCATAATGTTAAGTGCTTTACTATTAGTTAATGGCCCTATATTTATAAAGAAATAAAGCTAATAGTTTAAGAGAAGTTAGTAGACAAAAGTTATATATGCAAGCATTAAAGAGTAGAGTGATAATGTCCGATAAAGTCTGCAAATATAGAAAGCAACTGTTTGACTTAGTCATTGGCTTTATCTATATTTTTCTATCGTTAATGATTGTTGCAATAAGCAAGCCTCATGATGGGTCTAAGCTGAGGTTAGCCATGAGGTGAAAGGCCAAGTCTTCGAGAAGGCACATCTTATACTGTAAGCCTTACCAAGTTGGTATACCCATATTTAAAAGGCCCTACCAACACTTGCCACCCAATGATTAGTCCTTGATCAAATCAAGTCTGAGCAAGATTGGCAATCCAAGGTAGATACTCAATAAGTTGAGCTAGGAGCTCCGAGCCAAGGTAAGGATTTGGTAAGTTAGGCACTTCAATCAATAAGGCCGCAAAGCGGAGGTGTTCAGTAGACAAGACTGAGTTAAGCTAACTATTATCCAAGCAACTACCACTTGTTTGAGCTGAGGTATGCCGTTGTTAGAGTGCTAAACAAATTCTTTCATGGAAGTCGAAGGGACTTTGGGAAAAGTTCTTGCAAAAGTTACTTTTAGAATTCTTACTTTATCACGTGCATTCTCAATGTCGTTAATACGATATGACAAGCGTCCTATCACAATGGACATGCGTGCAATTACATGCGTTTTTCCTTTCAAAAGTTACCGTTTGATCAAAGCTATCTCTACGTGTTCGCATCACAGCGTTCTAAGAGATTCATGCTTATTCAAATCCCTATAACCTTTAATTCACTTTCCAACACAATAAGCTTATAAATACTAGAGTTACTTTAGCATAATACTCTTTTGCAACCTTTCTCACTTCTTTATCGCAATCAACGCAACCTTTTTTCCTCTTTTTAATGCCTTTCTTCTAAGCTTTCTTTGAAGTTTGCAACTTTTCTTTGCTTCTTCAATTGTCAAAATGTCTACTACTAGTGGAGCAAACACAGGTAAAACATCTTTTGATGCTTTTAAATACAATTAAATCGATTCTAAAGCTACCAAAACTGAACCTCCCCGTAGAGGAGAGGACGAAGCTACATCACTAGCACAGCTAGATGACGACACGAGAATGGTGGTGGAGGCGTTGGATAGGTTAAGGCTTATCAGTGCCATCTTGAGGGATGTTTACGTGTATACTCCCTTATTGAAGCCTAGAGATCTGTTCACTAAGCCTGGGATAAGCAGAGGTTGGAACAATCAGGTTAATGGGGGTAAGACTTCTGCCCCTAACTAGGCCTTAAGTAACCTCCTAGTTGGACCAACTCTAAGTTAGGTGGTATGGATGCCAAGAAGGGAGGAGAGAGTGCCTTTATTATTAGAGAGGCGTTTTGCGGTGTTTGAGAAATGTTTAAAATATGGGAAGCGCCTCCCTTTGAGCAAATTCGAGAAGGAGCTATTTAACTTCCACCAATACAGTCTAGCATAAGTCTATCCCAATAGGTAGAGGTATTGAAGTCATTCCAAGCGTTTTGCTAATATTTGGTAATAACAACCATTACCAAACTCTTCAACCACTTCTATATGTGAAAGAGTTTAAGTAGATGGCTATACCTTCAACCTTGTCTAGGGAGGAAGCTGATTGGGGTCTTGGCAGAGTCCATTAAAGGCTAACAAGATGACTTCCTAGTAGTGAAGTTACTAGACCAGGCAAACTTTTAGATGTGGTAAACCAAGCTAATCTGAACTAGAGCTCAAGAGCTTAGGCCTAGTGACGCCGAGGCTGTAAGGGAGATTAAAGCCTTCATGGCCTTAAGAAACAATAAAGAGATAAATGTTGCGGAGACTATGAGAAAATACTTCAAGTATCCGATCTTCAAGCTCTTCCCCAACATAAAGAAGGTTGTAGTGAAGAAGTGGACAGAAGGTACAAGATTTTTTTTTCACAAACAGTTTTTTTCATCATGTTACCATGCATATGTAGGGCTGTGCTTCGTTCGACGTCCTTCTTAAGCAAAATGGAGGGGAGGGGGAGGGGGGATCTTCCTTATCTATATTGGTTACGATGGAGTTAGTGAATGATGGTGTAAGCCCCAAAGTTCAGCCAAGTAACCGTAGGATTGAACTTAAAACCCAAGGTTTAGGGCGATCGGTTAAAAAATCCGATCAAACCCAAATTATAAACTATTGAGAATAATATTAGTAAAAATAACCCCGTAAACTTAAATTTAAGAAAATAAGAAATAAAATAGGAGACTATAAAATTTTCAAATTTTAAGCATAATAATTGCTAATTACTGAAAAGGCAAAAAGTGTAATTTAATAACTAATAAATTACTAGAGGTAGATTATATGTATACTAAAAATTTTAGAATGACCAAAATAATATTTAGGAATGTTCACGTGTACCTCACATGTATTTACGTGTAGATAAAAATACGCATAATTACCTAAATTGGCCAAAAATTAAGCAAATAATTAAAGAAAATTATAAAATAATTATGGAAAAATCAGAAAAAATCAGAAAATGATAAGCTGAATCAAGATAAGGTCGTGGCAGGTCCAAAGCTGCAAAAGAAAAATTAGCCAATAAAAATTGAACAACTTAAAAGCCAAAAATCAAGGAATTTGGACAAAGTCTTGCCAAATTAATGCATAATAATTACAGAAAATGTCTATAAATAGCAGAAAAAAATCATAGAGCTCATTTGGGCAGTTTGGAAAGTGAGCAAATGTTACGCCTCGAAGTCGCGAAGTCGCAACAGTCTCGCCGTGTAAACCATTTTATGATAGAAACTGGCCTCACAGTTCTTACCATAGAGATAATCTACACAAGGCGTCGACGATCACTCGCTTTGAAGTAAACAGTTCGATTAATAATTATACTACAATCATGATAAATATCACAAATTTCTATTAAACATATATAATTATAAATAAGTCCACAGAGCTTCCCAGGAAAATTTACATAATCACCACAGTCTACTAATTTACAGAATAATTATCAGTCTTTAACCTTTAACTATAAGGTCAGTCTAGTTACACATTTTACTAAATATCTTGGACCTCACTCCCCTGGCTTCAAAAAGACTAACCTATGGGTAATTGTAGGGCAGCATAATACTTGTAGTGATCACAAATCAGAACCTGCAAAAGGATCTATAAAGGTATGAGCAACTACAGCTCAGTAAGTTGAATTGGAGACTCATGAATGCATACAAGCACAAACAGGGTTATCAAACAATTATTTTCATGCAATGCAATGCAACAATCAAGTGTCATCGCACAACGTAGTCCGGTCCGTTGTGAAATCAGAGAAATTTCACCCGCTCCAATCCAGGTTGAGGAGTTCCATGTTATGCAGCAGCTCACAACCAAACCCAGGCTTGTGCAATGGAAACCTCGCTCCTCCCGCGATTACCTTCGAACCATTGACTTCACCCCCGTCACGACCTCCTCTCCTGTCACTTAGTTCGACTGAGGATGAAGAAGGAACCATTTTGCAATCCTGCGCTATCCCTTTCGAAGGGGTCGGTATTTGGTTGGAGAGACCTATGATCCCCCAACGGGTTGCAATGCATGACATTTTCGGTTATTAAGGTTGACTAAGATTAAATTCCGGTTAGGGTGTTCAAATAAGTTCATACCAATTCAATTAGTCACAAATTCATTCACAGTACAAATTCCAGCACGTATTCAGATACATCAAACACATGCGCAAACTATTTACAATCACAAGCATATACAAGCCTAAGTCTCCGAGCACTACAAAACTAGTACTCTATTACAATAAGCAATAACCTAACTTACTTGAATTTGCTCGATCGCTCGATCCTCTAGTTGCGAGCTGATTTGTTTCTAGGTGTCCTATAATACAAATAGGTTCTTTTAGTACTTATATTTTATGGATTCTTATTCTAATTCATAATACAACTCATTTTCCTCATGTATACCTATAACGTATTAATGATTCGTTGTATTCTATTTCGGGGTTCGGCTCCTAAACTAGATTCTAGTTTTAATTCCTAAGTCGTAATTAAGCTCGAATCCCAATGTGATATTAATCACATTATGCTCGGGTATTCAAATATCCTATTGGGTCGTAATTTTGGTATTCTATACTATTCGGTACACGCTAACCCTAATTGTGATATCGGATTTATTTTCGATGTGTAAAAATCTTACATTTTGAGATATTTACTTAAAATTAAATATTATTTCAGATTTATTATTTTTCTAATTTCAATTATAATATTATCTAAATAACCTTATTTTTTTAGATTTATTAATTTACACTTTTACATATTCCTAATTTCTTATATTCTTTACCTAATTTCCCTAATTAACCATACTTAGTACCTAAAGGCTAAGATTAAGGTTCCACTGCAGAGATTAACTTCCTTAAACATCTAATTAAGATCTAAATCAGTAATTAACATCCTAATCACCTAATTAATCCTAAATCACCCAATTTTACCATCATTTTAGGGCTAAAAATTAACTTAAAATTTTTGAAAATTAATTTTAAAAAAATGGCTTCATAGCACTGTTCTACATCATATGAGAATCCTACAGAAAAATTTTGAGCCCCAAACTACATCCCTAAGCCTATTTAATTTCCGGTTTAATCATGCTCGGTTTTGAACAATTTGTTAAGGACCCTATATTTCCAGACATAATTAAACTAAATCAATATTTTTCCCTAAATCTACGTACAATAAAACCTCAGAATAACAAGTTTTATAATTTTCTGGGCAAAATAACTAATTTTATAAAATTATACAAAAATCGGGGTGAATAAATGACTAACCGGTTCGAAGCTTTCTGGCCGTCCAAACCCGGTCTAAGGTTGTCGGCCGGTCCAGGCGGTGGTTCTAATGTAGGGTGGTGGTTTTAGTTCACCTTGCTAATCTGCATAGTTTTCCTTTTTTTTTATTTTTCTGGATTTTCTCTCGATTTTTTCAGTGTTTCGATTTTTCTCAAATTTCAAACTGACCAAATGACTTCTGGAATTTTTTTCCTTATTTATAGACAATTGTAGAATTTAATGTGCATTAATTTGATGGGATTTTGCCCCAATTCCTTGATTTTTGGCTTTTTGTTTGTCCAATTCTTATTGGATAATTTTTCTTTTTCTGATTTGAACCTGCCATGACCTGATCTTGCTTCAGTTATCCTCTTTTAATTTTTTTCTGATTTTTCTATAATTATTTTGTATTTTTCTTTAATTATTTACTTAGTTTTCGGCCTATTTCACTAATTACGCGTATTTTTATCTACACGTAAATGCATGTGGGGTACACGTGAACATTCCTAAATATTATTTTGGTCATTCTAAAATTTTTAATATACATATAATCTATCTCTAATAATTTATTAGTTATTATATTACACTTTTTGTCTTTTCGGTAATTAGCAGTTATTATGCTTAAAATTCGAAAATTTTATAGTCTCCTATTTTACTACTTATTTTCTTAAATTTAAGTTTACAAGGTTATTTTTACTGGTATTTTGCTAAATAGTTTAAAATTTGGGTTTGATCGGATCCTTTAGCCAATTGCCCTAAACCTTGGATTTTAAGCTCAAATCTATGGTTACTTGGCTTGGCTTTAGGGCTTACAGAAAATTAGAGAGAGTTGAAAATTCGAGAGAAAATCCAGAAAATAAAAAAAAAATAAGAAAAACTGTACAGTTAAGGATTTTAAAGGGAACCCACACCAGACGAGGAGCTGGGAGTGGACGGCCACCACCACCACACGGTGGTGGCAGCGCCCAGGCCGGCCGACAAGGCCACGGCGGCCCACGGTGGCCGGAGCCACCCAAAATTGTGAGTCCAATTTCTAGCTCGAATCTTGTGTAATTTTGTAAAAATAGTAAATATAATTAGAAAATTATGAATTTTGTTATTCTGGGATATTTTTGTATGTAGTTTGTAGGAAAAATATTATTTTGATGAAATTATGTCCTGTAATATATGGCCCCTAAGAAATCGTGCAAAACCGAGCACATTTCGGTTTAGAAATAAATGACCTTAGGAGTGTAGTTTCAAGCCCAAAATTTTTCTGTAGATTACTTAGATGATATAAAACAGTACTATGAAGCCCGTTTTCAAAAATTAATTTTCGAAATTTTTAGATAATTTTTAGGCCCTAAAATGAGGCATAAAATGGGTAATTTGGAGTTAATTAGGTGATTAGGAGATTAATTACTGACTTAGTGAATAAGTAGATGTTTTAGGATGTTAAAATCTGATGGAGTATGATACTTGTAGCAATTAGAGTGTTAGATGTAATTATTAGGTTAATTATGTAGTGAATAAGTAATATGGAAAAATATTACATTTTAAGATAATTTTGTAAATTAGGGTAATTAGGAGTAAAATCTGATTTAGGATGAATTTAGACATATAATTGATGTTAGAGATGGTAATTAGGGTGATAGAAATATTAGAAGTGCATTAAGTACATAAAAGGTAACAATATATAATATGTGATTTTTAGAAATATAATAAATAAATAATATTATAATAAAAATTGATATTTTGAGAATAATAAAAATGCACAATAAATCTGATAGGAAACTTGAATTTATGGAATTATATGAAAAATGTAAAAATTTATCACATTGGGAGTGAATTCGTTACACTAATATGGATTTAAGTGTACCGAGTAAAATAAACACTGACTAAGGGTAATAATGGTCTTTAGGAGATCGGGAAGTAATGTGATTAATTTCACATTATGGATTGAAACAGATTTCTAGGGTTAGAATCTAAAGCATTACCTAGAAATCGATGCGAAAACCGAACCTGAACCTAACCCCAAACTTAGAATAATTGTAAAAGACTTAATACCTAGATAATTAAGCATATTAAACCTTAAACAAAACCTAACAATAAGTATTATAGGATAAAACGAACCTATAATAGTTATATGAAAAGCCGAAACCACGTTTATGTTATAGGGATGATCGGCGATGGCCTGAGCAAATCGGACCTCGAGTGAGTGAGCGAGGAGTCGAGGTAAGTTGGAATTAATACGATACTATATTTTGGAGGCTTAAGATTATGCTTGGTTGTGCTTATTAGATAGTTGAATGTGTGCATGTGCTTGATTATGAGTAATGCTATGATTCTGTTTATTGTTCTGGCATATACTGTATGATTTGTATGAAAGGATTGATCACCCTAAACTGGACTTAATCAAATATCCGACTAGTAATCATAATCGGACATGCATGGCAACCCGTTAGGGGAATTTAGGACTCTCCGGCCAAATACTGACCCCTTCGGAAGGGATAGCGCAGGATTGCAAAATGGTCCCTTCTTCATCCTCAGTCGAACTAAGTGACAAGAGAGGAGGTCGCGACGGGGGTGAAGACAGTGGTTCGAAGGTAGTCACGGGAGGAGCAAGGTCTCCATTACACAAGCTTGGGTTTGGTCGTGAGCTGTTGCATTAACGGCAACTCCTCAACCCGGATTAGAGCAGGCGCAATTTCTCTAATCTCACGACGGGCCAGACAAGGTCGTGCGATGGCATTTGCTTGCACATGCATTGCACCTAATAAGTGATTGAAAACCTTGTTGTATATATGGTATAGTTTTAAGTCCTCCGTCCTAACTTACTGAGCTGTGGTTGCTCACATCCCTATAGACGTCGTGCAGGTGCTGACTAAGAAGCGGCATACAACTACTCTGAAGCTAACAGCTGCTGGATCCTGGGGAGTGAGGAAAAACATGTGAAGAATAAATATATATTTTTAAGGTTTAAGCTTTTACTTTAGAACTTTTCATTTTTGAATAATGTAATAACTAGGAAATATATTACGGAGAAATCTTGTAAACCTTAATTGCAATAACTGTATTATAATATATATATCTTCCCTCACTTTCTTAGAGAAATGATTTATTTAAATTACAAACTGTTTCCTTCAAAGCGGGTTAGTGGTGGACGCCTTGTGTAGATCAAGTCTAAGATAACGGTTGTAAGGTCAACTTCTATCTTAGGATGGTTTACATGGCAGGGGCTGTTACGACTCTGCCGCTTCGGGGCGTGACAGATGGTGCTTGTACTTTTTTGTTTTTTGTTTTTCTTCTACTGATTGTTTATTTAATCCTTTATAGGTAAGAAACTGGCTGAGGAGATTCCTTACCCCTCGGCATTCGATCTTCTTAAGTGTCATCAAGTTATGGCGAAGCCGAACACCAAAGCCTCTAACCCTAAAGGCAAGGTTGTAGAGCCGAGATTAGGGGTAAGAGAGACAAGCAGGGTCAAGCTAACTACTCTGCCCTCGGGGATTCCTTTCGTTGGTCTAGCTGCCAAGCCTATGAGCATGGTTATTCCCTCCTCCAAACCTATCTCCACCACTACACTTATAATAGTAGAGGACGAACCCATTGGCGCCAAGGAGATGGATATGGTGATGCTTATCCCCTCTAACCTAGGTAAGGAGGGAGTGGTTAAGGCTAATGCCCCATTCGAGGCTACTAAGCAAAAGAGGAAAGCTTTAGAAGCTGCTAAGGAAGAGGCCTATATGGTAAAGAAGAAGAAGAAGAAGAAGACAATGAGGAAGGCACCCTTCAGCCGGGTGAATTGGTATGAGTAGCCTACAGCTCATCTATAGAAGTATGTTGATGAGCTTAGGGATGAGTTCTTTGAAGTCCTTAACAAGTTCTGATTTCTAGGGATAAGGCCAGACTCATTCAAAAACGTACCATACGTACCCTAGAATGAGGAGCTTTGCCATCATAAGGTCGAGTCCAAGACTAGGAATGCTAAAGGGAAGCTCCTAAGACTGAAGTGGGATATCTGAGGCAACAACATTACATTACGTCATCGAACTCTCAGTTATCAGGCTTCGATAGAGTCTTACACCCCTAAGAACTAGGCTATCTTCGAAGACCTATTGAGGGTAGGAGGAGGAGATCCCATGGAGATGGCAAGTCATTTGAGCTTACTTGTCTGGTAGGTAAACCTTTGTCTCTTTGAATTGGTGTCCTTCCTTATTGGCACTAATTTAATCTCAGTTTGTGTTTCTTTACAATACCATGGCCAAGTATTGCTTTAGCTCAAAAACTATGATGCACTACAGAAAGAGGTAAAGGGATTTTGTACAGCAATGTTTAGTGTACAGAAGGGCCTAAAGGAGTTAGAGTCCTCCTATAGTAAATATATGGATAAGTTTATCAAGGCTAACCAGTGCCTACGCCACTCTTCTGTGCAAATGGCTATGCTTAAGGCGAAGCTGCAACAAGTAGAGTATAGGAAGGCCGATGCCAAGCAAGTCGACGACTTGAGGAATCAACTTAATAACTAGCAAAAGATTAAGGCTCAACTCTCTCAAAATCTACAAAAAGAGAGGAGAGCTAAGTAAGAGCTTAAAAAAGAGAACACTAAGTTGAAGGCATCGATCTCCAGGCTAAGGATCAAGCTGGTGATGAAGGCATCTAAGTATGACTATGCCAAAGAAACACTGATAGAGTAAGTCAATTAGAAGGTTAAGCTAGAGTAGACTATCCAAGAATACTAGAGAGAGGTCTTGGAGATGAAGGAGATTGTCTCCAAATTGGAGAATAAGGAGGAGCTCAGCAAAGCCGTTGCTGACAAGGCCATTAAAGACTTCTAAAAGATAGACCAGTAGTTAGAAGAGCTAAAGGACATCTCCACTTAATACGCTCAGTTCATGTAAGACGAGGTGCTTCCCATCATCCTGAACTCGACCTGAACTTCCTTAGTTAGCTACATTTACCTACTTATCGAGAGAAGAGGGTAGCCCAAGCATGAGAAAGAGAAGCTACCTAAGTAGTTGTCGCACTCCAAGGCACTACTTATGCTACCGAGGTTAGTCCAGAGACTTCCGCATCCACCTCTACCCCAGCAACTCAACAAGAGTTTATTTTTTACGGTGCTTCCTAGGATGATCAAGGTTGGGGTGATCTTCCTGCTAACTTAAGCCATCAGGATTTAGCCTTTCTCTCTATAGCACAATGCCAATCCTCTCAAAGGCCATTGATGAATCAGCCCTCCGAATAAATTGAGGCACTAAACATTTCGGAGCTACCAGAGTTTGCTAATCCAAAGTAGTAGTTATTCCCCTTCCTTTTGTCTTATACATCAAGTCAAGATGCTTACCTTAATTTTGTATATGCCCTTTTTTAATTAATGGATTTTGAATTTCAGTGTACATACTTTAATTTGCGTACTTCAAAATCTATCCCAATGCTTTTAATTTTTTGATCGCCCCTTTGTGCCTAACTGCTTGGTCATTGAGCTTGTTTAAGGGAGTTCCTCAAGTAAGGGGTTTTCCCCTTATAGAGGTTACTCGAGGAGGTTAAGTCGGTGGCATTCTGACCTACCTGATTAATAGGAGTTGCTCAGGTAAAGGGTGTTTCCTCTTACTAAGGTTACCCAAAGGGGGTCAGGTTGGTAGTGTTTCAACCTGCTCGGTTAATAAGAGTTGCTCAAGTAAGGGGTGTTTTCCCTTACTGAGGTTACTTGAGGGTGGTCTAGTCTGTAGCATTCTGACCTATTCGGTTAGTGGGAGTTACTCAAGTAAAAAGTGTTTCCCTTCACTGAGATTAGCCACGGTAGGTCAGGTCGGTGGTGTTCCGACCTACCCAATTAGTAGGTTTGTTTATCCTTTGAGGGTTAGGAATTTATATTAGAGTAAGGGAGCAAATAGTAAACGTAAATAGCACATATGGGAAATAGTACTTTTATTGATTATGAAGAAATTTACAAGATAACTATACATTAATCAAAATACGGCTGAAGGTTAACGGCATTCCATATGCGTGGGATAAGCTCACCATCCAATCATTCTAATCTATGTGCTCCATTCCCCAAGTTTTCTTTTACTCTGGTTAGGTCTTCCTAGTTAGGGGATAACTTTCCCTATCCTTCTCATGAGCCCATAGTATATAGCTTCCAGCAAACCGAGTTGCTAACCTTAAATTCTTTGTGTCTAACCTTTTGATCATAGTATCTAGCTGCTCGATGTTGGCAAGCAGTTGCCCGAGCTATGACAAGGTCTCTGATCTCTTCGATAGCTGGCTTATAGTAAGTACTTGTTTAGCATTACATTGGAACTTTGAATCTGATGTTAGGAACCTTTAGCTTGATGGAGTGGACTACTTCTAACCTAAATGTTAGGCGAAAGGGGGTCTTACCTATAGAGGTGCAATGGGTGGTCTTATATCCCCATAAAATGTTAGGCAGGTCATCTACCCAAGTATCCTAAGCTCGGTCCACTCACTTCTTCAAGCTTTCAAGGATGACCTGATTGTTTGATTGAAAGTAGGCAATAGACATGAAGTGTAGCATAATGTGATGCTTGGTGTAGAATTCCTTGAATTTAGGGTTGTCAAGCTGACACTCATTGTCCATGATGAGGGTATAAGAGACCCTAAATCTAAATGAAGGACTCAACACTCCTCTTAGTAATCTTCACCATAGCCTCAACTTCGACTTCAACCTACTTAGTAGAGTAGTCAACGACCATGATAATGAATCACCAACCTCCTGAGGCCTTGGGGAAGATGTTGAAGATGTCGATGCTTTATTAGTTGAATAGCTATGGACTAGTCAAGGGCTGGAAATTGTTACTAAGGGCATGAGTGATTAAGTCACACTTCTAGCACTAAGGGCACTTCTGGGCTATGGCCTTAGCACCTTGCCTTATAGTAGGCCAATAATATTCAAGCCATAGAGCCCAAATGTAGAGGGCTTGTGATTAGATGTGGTTACTACACACTTCGATGTGTACTTCTTCCATGACATACAAGCCCTTTTCTTCTTAGAGACATCTGAGCAAGAGAAAGCTAACCCCCCTACGGTACAAAACGCCATTGACCAACGTATAGTTTGCAGCGTGGTATCTTAGCTTCTTTGCCTCTTTCTTAGCTTTTGGGAGCATACCCTACTCCAAGTAACTCCTGATGGGATCCATCCAACTTAGCTCTGATCATGTTGCCATAAGTTCCAAGAGCTCTGTTAAGCTTAAAGCTATGCTCTTCTTTAGTAGGTACTTTAGGAAAATCTTCTTGAGAAGACTTGTGGGTGCTTAGTGCCAATCTCCTTAGCTAGCTCGAGGTTAGCTATTAGGGCCTCTTTTTTAATTGGTTATTTTTGATGTCAAACTCCAACTTATGGGCATAGTAAACTGTGATCTTATGCAATCTGGTCAGTACAAGACCCGTACCTCTACCCCTTGAAGTGGATGATCCATCCATATGGAGAGTTCACACCATTTTATCATCCCCTAGTGGTGCTTCCTCCTCTTCTGTATATTCAACCACGAAGTCAACCAACACTTGTGTCTTGTAGGCTGTTTAGGGTTGGTATTGGATTCCATGCATGCTTAGTTCCATTGCGTACTTCACCATTCGTCCAAACGCATCTAACTTTTGCAACATCATGCATAATGGATGATCTGTACATACAATAATCTGGTGTACATAGAAGTAAGGCCTGAGACGACATACTAAGATGACAACAACCAAGATGAATTTTTCTTAATGCAGACCAAAGCCAAGAATAGACAAGGCCAGTCATAAGGATGTTTCTAAGCTTATCAAAAGCTTGAAATGAGTGATGGGATATGCGCGGGATAAACAAAAAGGGAAGAGATAAGTAAACCCATGAACAACCCTAAAAGATATGATGCACCAGTAGAACTTCCGAGAACTCTTGATACAGCTCAATATGATACACAAGTTAGTCTGGTGAGGTTACTCGCCACCTAGCCTTACTTAAGAGTTAGGATAAGAGCAAAGGAGTAACAAGTTAACAAGAGCACGTTTATAAAGGGAAAATGATTCAATGTATATGATGATATCTTGCACCTACATGTATAGTAGGTATTTATACTCGAGAAATTAGGGCAACTTACCTAAAAAAAAAAAAAAAGACAAAAAGGGTATTGTCCCAAAGAAGTAATGTATAAGGAATACAAAAGGGTAAAAATGAATATTCAAAAGTAAGTAATGATTAAGTGTAACAAATTCTCTAAGTAGACATGGATACGTAGCAGTAATGTATTGGTGGTGCCCTTAAAAGACGCAAACAAATCAATACAATCAGGATGAGTGGCCAAGCAGGGGTACCGAGCAGGAGTGTCGGGCAAACATGGGCTCATCTAAAAAGGAGTGGCTAAGGACTTGTGCGAGATCTCTTAGTTTATCAGCATCAATATTGTCGAGTTGATAGTCAATTCAACCAATACCGAGTAAAGGTGAATGAAGGATTGGATTGCAATTAGAGCATTCGTCAAGTCAACACATAATTTCTGAGAGATGTGAAATCATATTACACAACCAGGGGAGTTGGTCAACAACAAGGAGCAACTCAGCCTAGGTAAGGATTGGTTAGAGTAGGAGGATTCGCCTTGTTAGCCCTTCTAGTCCTTAGGCTTAGCTTTGGGTCAAAAGTCTAGTAGTCTGATTCCTACCATTCCCTTTTGGTTGATTTAGATTTGAGATCAAATCCGATCGGTCCTTGTTCAGTGTTCCTTCTGAATGGTAGGGACTAAGGTCGACAATGTTGAAAGTTTCTAAAACCTAATAATCTTCGAGTAGCTCCAACCTATAAGCATTATCGTTGACTTTCTATAGGATTTTAAAAGGGCCTTCAACTCGAGCGAACAACTTGTTCTTTCTTTTGTTTAGGAACCTCTCCTTGCTCAAGTGTAACCATACTAGGTCTCTAGGCTAAAACTGTGCTAACTTCTTCCCCTTAGCTCTTTCTCGAATTTTCTTGGTGGCTTGATCAATCTGACGAGTAACTTTCTCATATTGTATTGTAGGGACTAGGCTTGGGCTCTTGCGTCAAGATCCTCTTGCTCAGATAGGGGTACAAGGGTATGATTTAGAGGTAGTTCAGGATTAAAACCATAGACCACCATAAAGGGGGTTTGTTTGGTGGTATTATGCTTTGCTCAGTTGTAAGCGAATTATACTACGAGTAGACAGACATCCTAATTAGTTAAGTTCATCCTTACTGTAGCTCGAAGCAATGATCTTAAAGTACAATTGACCACCTCTGTTTGGCCATCAGTTTAGGGGTGATAAGAAGTATTAAATAGTAGTCTAGTCCTCATTTGTCACTACAAAATTCTCTAGAAATTGCTCAAGAACTTTGGATTTCTATTTGAGACTACTCTTCTCAGCACGCCATGTAACTAAACAATTTCCTACAAAAGGAGAGAAGCAACAACTAAAGCATCGTTACTCTTAGAGCAGGGCATAAAGTATGCCATTTTACTGAATTTATCCACAACGACTGCTACGGAATCTTTGCCTTAGGCTATTCTTGGTAATTTGAGGACAAAGCTCATACTCAATTGAATCCAAAGTCTAGTTGGGATAGGCAAAGGCATTGCTTTCCCTTGCTTGGCTTAGCATTTAGCCCTCTTGCATACGGTACAATCCTCAACAATTCATTACACATCTCGCCTCATTCTCGACCAAAAGAAACGTCCACTCAGCAACTCATATGTTCTTCTCTACCCTAAAATGTTCAGAGAGTCCTTCACTATGGGCTTCTCTAATAAGTAACTCTTTTAGTGAACAAGTCGGCATACACAGCTTTCTACTTCAAAATAAGTATCCATCTTTTACATGATATTCATCTACTATTCTTCCATCAGCACAATGCCCAAGTATGGGTCCAAAGTGTAAGTCCTTAGAATATTGTTCTTCAATACTTGCAAACCCAAATACCCTGGCTGCAGTTTGGTCAAGAGTACATGTCTCCTTGACAAAGCATCTACAACTACATTACTCTTGTCTTGTCTATACTTAATCATAAAGTTGAATCCTTCAAGGAATTCAATTGGCCTCGTTTGCCGCTTCGACAGTTTGGTCTGACTTCGAAGGTACCTTAAAGACTCATAATCGGTACAAATGACAAACTCTCTCAGTAATAGATAATGCCGCCCTACTTAGAGCGCTCGAATAAGAGCTAAGAGTTCTTTGTCATATACATAGTAGTTCAATTGAGATCCTCTGAGCTTTTCACTATGGTAAGCAATCAGTAAGCCTTCTTACATTAAGATAACGCCTATACCAATGCTTGATGCATCACGTTCCAGCTCAAATATCTTTTCAAAGTCTAGTAAAGCTAACACAGGGGCAAAAGTCAACTTTGCTTTAATTTCATAAAAACTTCTTTCCTCCCTTTGTCCCCATTTAAATTCAATGTTTTTCTTTGTTAGCTCAATTAAAGATGTTGCTATGATACTGAAATTCTTGATAAACCTTCTATAAAAGGATACTAGTCTATAGAAACTTCTTACCTTAGCACAAGTGATCAGAGTTGGATACTCGACAATTACTCGAATCTTCTCATCATCCACTCACAAGCCTTTTCCGCCTACAACGTAACCTAGAAATACCACTTCCTCTTAGCAGAAACAGCAATTCTCTAAAAATATCTCGGCTTAAAGTACATCTAATATGATACGGAGATACTCACAGTGACTCAGCATGTCAATACTGTATACTAAGATGTTATCAAAGTACACCATGGCACACTTCCTAATCAGATCTCTCATCATGTAGTTCATCAATCATATGAAAATGCTTAAGGCATTCAACAAGCCAAATGGCATTACCATGATGTGAACCATGACTAAGAACAGACAAGGCCAGTCGTTGAATGGGTTCAAGCTTACTGAAAGCTTGAAAAAGGTGATGAAGAATGTGTGAAAGAAAGATAAAGTGAATCAAGAATAAGCAAAAACCACAAACAACTCCAAGGATATGACGCAACAATGGAACTTTTGAGAACTCACGACATAACTCGATATAACACACTAATTAGTCTAGTGAAATTACTCGCCACCTAACTTTACTTAAGAGTTAGGATAAGAGTGAAATGAAAGTAAACAATCAGTATTTACAAAAGGAAGAATATTCAATGTATTGTTGATCCAACTTGTTCCGACTACAAGTACAAGGAGTATTTATACCCAAAAATTTAGGACAACTTACCTAAAAGGGAAAAGACAAAAATGGTATTGCTCCAAAGAAGTAATTTATAAGAATACAAAAGGATAAAAATGAATATTCAAGAAAAACAATGATTAATGTAGCAGATTCTTCACGTGGTCCTATACACGTAGTAGAGATGCATTGGTGATTCCGTTGGAGGATACAAATAAAAGAGTACAATCAGATTACTTGTTCGAGCAAGAGCAATTAAGGATTAGTCAGGGGTTTCTCTCTCAGGCTCTCGACAAGGTTAATGCCGAGCAAGTGGTTAGTTCGGACATGAGTAAGCAAGTGTGCAAGGTTTGGCAAATGTCTCGGCATTCTTCAATTTGACATACAATCTCCAAGAGATGAGCAGTCATTCAGCTCGGCATGCAATGACTCGTCAAAGAGATACTCGACTTTGGCAAGAGTTGGCTGGAGCAAGAGGATTTGCCTTTCTAGCCCCTATAGTCTTCGGGCTCAGCTGCAGGTCAAAAGCCCGGTAGCTTGATTCGTATCAAGTTTTAAATGTAGTTTTCCACTCATTTCCCAGCCTCATCCAAATCTGATGGTGCCAAACTTCAAATCAATCTTGCTGAAGACCTTAGCTCCACCCAATTCATCTAGCAACTAATCCAACCTAGGGATAGGGTACCGATATTTAATCATGATCTTGTTCATGGCTTGACTATCAATACACATTCACCAGGTATCATCCTTTTTTGACAATAGGAGCGCCGGAATAGCGCAGGGACTTAGACTCTCCCTTATATACTCTTTCTCTAATAGTTCATTGACTTGTCATTGGAGCTTAGCAGCTTATTTAGGATTCATTCGATAAGCTGGTTTACTTGGCAAGGCAATGCCGAGTATTAAGTCAATGTAGTGCTAAATGCTTTTAAATGGTAGTAAACCTTCCGACAACTGTTCTAGGAATAGGTTAGAATATTCATCTAACAGCTCTCTTACCTCAATAGGTAGTTCATTTCGTTCTTTTAACTCTAGTAGCCTTATAACCAACATAAAAGTTGGCATATCAACCTTTATAGCTTCTCGGAGTATAATTCTGCTCAATATTAAAGCCTTCTTGGATCCCTGAGCAAGTTTAGCTTGTAATTTGCTAACTTGACTTGGCGTCATTAAGTTCAAAGTAACCTTCCTTCCATCTTCTCGAATACATAGGTGTCTCCAAATCAATCATGCATAACCCTTCAATAAAAAAACCATGGTCGGCCTAACAGTACATGTAATGCACACGTAGGCAGCACGTTACAAAGAATCTCATCGAAGTAGTTTCTAATATAGATCATCAACAGTACTTACTAAGTAACATGTAGTGCCCCCTTCTCATTTAGCTAATGTAGCTTATATGGCCTCGGATTTGAAGAGGTGGGTAGCTTAATCTTCTTAATCAAGTCAGTAGATGCCACATTGGTGTAGCTACCACTATCTACAATGAGTGCACATACTTGATCATTCACTTTGCACATGATATGGAACAAATTTTCTCTCTGCTCCTCCTCATTTAAGGGTTCCAAACTCATTATATGCCAAACAACTACAATTAAGTTATCCAGGTCCTCCACGAACACATCCTCCTCTATTAGATCGACATCTACATCAACCTCATCTTTCATTTCTCTCTCCTCAGGCTCCTCATCCGTGCTATCAACTTCAACCTTTAGAGTATCTCCCTTGATAATCATAGTCCTCTGGTTTAGACACTAAGCGACCATATGTCCAAACCCTTGGTACTTGAAGCACTTAATCTAACTCGTCTTCCTTCCAAATCCCTGTCATTTCTCGTATGTTCAGGTCAACATATCACTATCAAGTCGGCCCTTTTGTTCAGATCGGACATTTAGTTTCTTGGTCGGCTCGGTACTTAATTGTGCTCGATAACTATACTCAATAATAGCAATCCTTACTTTCTTATAGTCTTCATATTGGTAATAATAAAAAATATGTTCGACCTATGGCTCCCAATCTAAATAATCATCCATACTTCCAAACCCATTGAAGCTCAAAATCTAAAGCTTCCCATGGTTGACAGCTCATGGTATTTTAGCTCGTTCTTTTTTTTCATACTCTTATTCTTCAACGTCATCCATTTCTCTTAAGTCGATCCTTCTTCTCACTCATCCGCCTACTCCTCCACCTCGAACTTACCGGTGGGATTATGACTTCTCGTAGGTTGACCCGCATGAAGGGTATCATGCACAGCCTCAGCAGGTCAATAGACTAGTGTAGAAACAGCTCAAATCAAATCTACTAGGAAGTTAACGATCTCACCAAGCCTCTCGTCCATACTCTTAAAGGTACCTTGGGATTATGGGCCATGGTGGACAACACCATTTTTGTCATCCCCAATACCAACATTATCACTCAAGTCTATCATTTTCTCTATAGATTTGAATTTCAACCCTTCGAATCAATGTTATTACTGATATTATTTCTCTAAATCACACCATATACACTTTCTTCAAACTAAACTCTCAGTAATCTACAAACACAGTAGCTAAATTAACATAAAAACTTGCTTTGCTTTTAAACATCTAAAACATGGTAAAAGGGGGACTTCGAGAACAAGCCACTACACCCTATTGCTTGCCCATAGTACTTCAACAATCCTCTTCCACACACTAAGACAACAAAAACTACCTTTCAAATTCCAAACACAACTTACTTAAAATGAAACCTCCACTTTGACACCAAGATGATGTGGACCAAAGCCAAGAGCAAATAAGGCTAGTCATAGGGATGGGTCTAAGCTTGCCGAAAGCTTGAAATGAGTATGGGAAGTATGTAAGATAAACAAAAAAGGAATAGATAAGCAAACCTACAAATAGCCCTAAAGGATACGACACACTAGTGGAACTTCCGAAGACTCATGGCATAGCTCGATATGATGCATAAGTTGGTCCGGTAAGGTTACTCTCTACCTAACCTTGCTTAAGGGTTAGGATAAGAGTAAAGGAGTAACAAGCTAATGAGAGCAAGTTCACAAAGGCAAATTAATAATGATGATATCCTATGACTACATGTACAATAGATAATTATACCTAAGAGTAGAGGTTTCAAAGATAAGTAATGTACAAGGAATACAAAAGGGTAAAAACAAATATTCAAAGATAAGTATTGATTAAGTGTAATAGATTCTCTAAGTGGACATGGATACGGATACATGGTAACAATTTATTGACGATGCCTTTGGAAGATGCGGACAAATCAATACGATCAAGATAGGTAGCCGAATAGGCATACCAAGCAGGAGTACTAGGTAGACATAGACTTATCTAAGAAGGAGTGGCTAAAGACTTATACGAGATCTCTCAACCTATCGACATCAATATTGTTAAGCTAATAGTCGGTTCAACCAATACCGAATAGAGGTGATTGAAGGATCGAATTGCAATCAGAGCATTCGTTGAGTTAGCACATAATTTTCGAGAGATGTGAAATCATATGACACACAAGGGAGTTAGTCAACAACAAGGAGAAGCTCAGCTTTCGTTGGGGTCAACTGGAGTAAGAGGATTCGCCTCCTCAACCCTTCTAGTCCTCGGGCTCAGCTTTGGGTCAAAAGCCTTATAGTCCGATTCCTATCATCCCCCTCCCATTGATCACCTCTAAATAGAGCTTTTAAGTTTTATAATTTGTAAACCTATATTATATCATTAACTTGGTTCAACAGGCAAGTGTATTTATCATTTTATAACACGGATAAGTATAAGGTCATCTCTATTGAGAATGGATACAAGCACTGGTACTAATAAATCTTCCTATGATCTAGCAACCAAATTTATCAAGTGATGAAAAGATTAAAATATCTAATTTACTAGCTAAACTACACTAATCCACAACAACTTTTATCTAACACAAATGCTATAGAAACTATTAATACTACAATGATTAACATATAAATTGGCTTCACCACTTAGTATGATATAACCAATCTACTTTCTTTTGTCCTAATAATTGTTATCTACAACAAACTACAAGTATGCAAGCATTCTTCTCATATTTACTTACTTCTCATCCTAATTGTATCTATTAGAATCTCTTTTGAATTAATAGTTAACTCCGATTGCATTAATGATACATTAATTTATCAATTTTTCTAAGAATGCAACAACTTTCCTAATAATATCTCTACTATTAGGAGTGAGGTGTTCTAATGAATTAGATTTATTCTATAGAATTATCTCTCGATATATTCTATTAAAATCTGGCGTAAGTCAATGTCATGTACTATACCATACTTAAATTAATTAAGTTCAACTCATTAAGGATAAAAACATCAGGAAACCACTATTCCATGCACTCATTCATACTAAGTGCATATAGTAAGTCTTAACGTATTACTCACTTATGATAAAATAACAACATACACTAACAAAATTCATAATTAAATAAAAATAAAACATAGAAAAAGTAAAATCCCCCCTTTTGTTCCACTATAGAAGTCTTACGATTACACAAATGATAAAGTCCCATCAGCTCTCTCGAGTATTTCTGGGAAGAGTACGATATACACTAATGATTGTACAAAAGAAAAAAATTGAACAGAACACAAAATGGTACAAAGATGGATGAATAGGTGTGTTATGGGTTGGTGATGTGATGTGATGGGTTATGATGTAATGTTCTTGATGATGTTGATTATGATGATCCTTCTTTCGTCTGAAAATTGTGGTATATTTATATTATTCTCGTCACAGGGCTCGAAATATAATACTTTAAGACACTCCCTAGTGTTAAGACCTGTTCCACACATTAGTTCGTGCAAAATAATTTAAAAAGAATCATTGTGTCTGCTCCCATCACGTTCGTGACTCAGGAAGTGATCTTTTCATTGCAAACATTACATCTCATCATAGTCGTGATGTAGGACATCATCATCCTTCTAAGATGGAGTCACGACCATAATGAACAGGTGGACGAATTGCTTCAACCTTAGTCACTCCCTTGATTACAGCCGTGATGGAGAGAGTAAAAAGCACTAGGCACTCAAATCTTCTTTTATCACACCTATGATTGCTCTAAATCTCCTTGTTCTTGTGTAATTTCATCTCCTCTTCACTTTGTCTTGAATAAATATCATTTCCTTACTCATGAATCATTTGAAATTAATATATTACACAATTAAGTATCAAGAACTTAAGAAATAAAAACAATTATGATCAATTTATGCTTAACTGTACCTAAAAAGTGTAGAGTGATTTATACTTATCAAACTTCCCCACACTTAAGCTTCCCTTATCCTCCAGCAAATACTTCAAAACAATCAATGAAACTCAACAACTTTTTTCGATTGCATATTCGACAAAGCATTCCTAGTAGATTAACTTTGTGCCTACCACATTATATTCTTACAATATACAAACTAATATTCTAACACTAATCCAAGTAAAACAAACTTCACCTTTATTATTTAATGATAGCTTTTAAAGGTACAAAGTGAATACAAAGTCAAATAGAACAAAAGAAAATTAGTTATATTTCATCCACTTCTGTAAGTGTATAAAAACCCTTCAATTACTTCTTAAGAACACTAATCTAGAAGAGAAGTATATTGTATTCATTTTTCTCCTGTATTTTTACTTCTTTTATTGAATCTCTTCAAAGACAACTTATACATTACATTTTCTATATATATATATATATATATTTTTTTTTTTTTCTTTTCTCTCTTTTTTTTAAGAAGGATAAAGATTAAAGATTAATAGTGGAGTCAAACTTTACTCTTCTAAGGGACTAAAGCCTACCCATACTAATTTGGTTATAAGGATAAAGATTAATAGTAAGGTCAAACTTTTCTCTTCAAAGGGACTAAAGCCCACCCTTACTAATTTAGCCCTTAAACACTTTAACTTACTTATTTTGAAGAGATTCTCAAAGAGCATCAACAAGTGAATCATTTCATTGCCCTTTCCATTCGATATTAAATGAACTCCAAAAATAATTGAAAAGTAGATATACTACTTAGTAAGTTTAGAAGCACAACCATTTAACTTTAAACTAAAGACTATAATTCACTTCTAACCTCTAAATTCATTCATTAAATAATAAGTAAGTTTGCTTCACTTAGATTTGATCCTACAATTTTTATCATGTACACTAAGTCCATAAGAGGTAAGTGAGGTACAAAATTAACTCACATAATTTGACTGCTATTTTGTCAAATGAACAATCTTTTTAAGTCAATCTTATTAACTTGAAACAAACAAACTTAAGTGGAAGATTTTTTATAAGTGGAATTAAACCTTCCCCACACTTAGAGAAAGACATTATCCTCAATATCTGAGGAAAAAAAAAAACACAGAACAAGCATATAGAAAGAAAAACAAGTAAAAAAAGTAAAAGACAATAACAATGAGAACAAGACTCCTCTGTTTGAAGTTTGATCAATACGTTGGGTTTTAAACCATTAGACAGTTCATCTCTAATACTACGAAAAATGGAACAACAAAAGGGACTTAACCATTAAGACAAAATGAAAACAAAACATAATAAAAACATGATATGATAGTCTCCATTAAAAATACATCATTAAGGTTAAGATCTCAAATAGTTAGTAAGTCTAAAAACAAACAAAATAAAACAAAAGAAAGGAAAGCAGTCAATCATCATCAGCTTCAGTCTACTTATCTAAGCTATCATCGTCCTCCTCAGATGTCTCTTCTTTGCTCTCATTCCTAGCTTGCCCTTTAACTTCTGGCTAGGTTCCTTAGGTCTCTTCTACATTGTCACTATCCTCTTCCTCTGACCCATCCTCCTCATTATCCAAATCTTCTTCTTCTTACCTAACCCCTTCTGCTTGTTGGGTAGCGGCTAAGGCACTGACTAGTAGGAGAATTGGAGGCCGATTAGGATCTATATTCTCTTAAGTTAGGGAGCGAGAAAAATAAGAAAAGATGGCTACTCCAACAATTGTGGCAATATTCTTCAAGAATTCGATGAAAACTTAAGCACAAAAATTTTTGAAATAACAAACACAAGCTAGATGCATAGGAATTTTAAATTTCCTAATGATACTATTCCCTAACAATGGTGCCAAAAACTTGATTGCCTCTAAATAAAGCTTCCAATTTTTATAATTTGTAAACTTATATTCTATCCTTAACTCAGTTTAACAAACAAATGTACCTATTATTTATAGCATAAATAAGTATAAGGTCGTCTCCACTGGAAACGAATATAAGCACTAATATTAATAAATCATCCTATGATCTAGCAACCAAATTTATCAAGTAATGAAAAGATTAAAATATCTAATTTACTAGCCAAATTACACTAATCCACAACAACTTTTATCCAACACAAATGCTACAGAAACTATTAGCACTACAATGATTAACATATAAACTGGTTTCACCACTTAGTATGATACTACCAATATGCTTTTTTTGTCCTAATACTTGTTATCTGCAACAAATTATAAGTATGCAATTATTCTTCTTATTTTTACTTATTTTTAATCCTAATTGTGTCTATTAGAATCTCTTCTAAATTAACAGCCAACTCAAATCGCATTAATGATACGTTAATTTATCAATTTCCTTAAGAATGCAACAACTTTCCTAATAATATTTCTACTATCAGGGGTAAGGTATTCTAACAAATTAAATCTATTTAATAGAATTCTCTCTTGACATATTCTATTAAAATTTGGCCTAAGTCAATGTCATGCACTACACTGTACTTAGATTAATTAAATTCAACTCATCAAGAATAACAAACATCATGAAACCATTAATCCATGCACTCAATCATACTAAGTGGATGTAGCAAGTCCTAACATACTACCCACTCATGATACAATAACATACACTAACAAAATTCATAATTAAACATAAATAAAACATAGAATAAGTAAAAAGTAAATGCTCCTTTTTACTCCACTATAAAAGTCTCAAGAATACACGAATGATAAAGTCCTGTTCGCTCTCTCAAGTATCTTTAGGAAGAGTATGATATAATTAATGATTTTACAGAAGAAAAAAACTGAACAAAACACAAAATGGTACAAAGATGGATGAATAAGTGTGTTGTAGGTTGGTGATCTGATGTAATGTGTTATGGTATAATGTTCTTGATGATGTTTATTATGATGATCCTTCTTTCATCTAAAAATTATGGTATATTTATATTCTTCTCGTCAAAGGGCTCAAAATACAACACTTCAAGACACCCCCTAATGTTAAGACCTGTTCCACACATCAGTTTGTACAAAACAATTTAAAAAGAATCATCGTATCCACTCCCATCATGCCCATGACTCGAGAAGTGATCTTCTCATCGCAAACATTCCATCTCATCATGACCGTAATGTAGGACGTGATCATCCTTCTGAGATAGAGTTACAACCATAATGAATAAGTGGAAGAATTGCTTTAACCTTGGTCACTCCCTTGATTACAGCCGTGATGGAGGGAGTAACGAGCACTAGGTACTCAAATCTTCTTTTATCACACCCATGATTACTCCAAATCTCCTTATTCTTGTGTAATTTCATCTTCTCTTCACTTTGTCTTGAATAAATATCATCTCCTTACTCTTAAATAATCTAAAATTGATATATTGCACAATTAAGTATCAAGAACTTGAGAAATAAACACAATTATAGTCAATTTACATGTAAATGTGCCTAAAAAGTGTAGACTTATTTATTCTTATCACCCATCTATATGCAGCATACCCTTTTGAACCGACCTATCGCCCAGGTCTAGTCTAAGGTACAAAATAGAGGCCTATTACAAAAGCCTGCTAAGATGAAGGACAACCCTATTCATTAGAACTCGGATAAGTATTGTCAATTCTATGACGACCATGACCATACCACTAACAAATGCTTCCAGCTAAAGAATGCAATTGATTATGCTATTTAGCAAGATGATGACCAACACAATGATCAAGCCCCCAATGACATCATTAATATAATTGTTAAGGGGCCACACCTAGGGAGCCAACCACGCACTAGCAACTCAGCTAACACCCCATCCGAAGTGCTACTTGTTAGAGAGAAGAGATAAAAGATTGACATTTCGATCTCTTTCTCAAATGAAGATTTAGAGGGTATAGACACTCTCTACCAAGACACTCTTGTTATAGGGGTGAGGATCGCATACTTTGAGATCTTTAAGATTATGGTGGATATCGGCAACTCTACTAACATTCTCTTCTTACATACATACAAAAAGATGAGGAGTAAGTTGCCCACAAAGATAAAAACTTACCACCATAATCTTGTTGGCTTCAATGGGAGCATTATCCAAGCCAAGGGAATCATCACCCTCGATATGGAACTTGGCGATGACGATGACATCATGCAACAACCAATGGAGTTCATCGTGATTAACTACCCCTCCTCCTACAATGCTTTCTTGGAAGACCAAACTTGAATGCATTTGGGGTAATCACTTCATCTCTCCACCTAAAGGCCAAATTCCCGACCCCTACTAGGGTAGGAATCTACAGATGTGACCAGAAGCTCTCTTAAGAGCTCTATGTCAAGGTCACCCAAGTGAATGGGGTCTTCGCTTTGGAGACTAGCCAACAAGAGACGCTGGTTAAGAGAGACAAGTTAGGTAAAAAACCTGAAGAGGTGTAGATTAGTGCCTCTCTCAACTAGACCACCAAAGTTGAGATCAAGACCCCTTTTAAGGTGAAGGAAGAACTAGTCGCCCTCCTATGAGCCAACTCAAATAGGTTTTCCTGGTTGGTGTCGGACATGCTTAAGATCTCCCTCTACTTAGTAACCTACAACCTCAACATCGACTCCACCACGCAACCTATTAAGTAGAAGAAGAGACATTTTACGTAGAAAAGGCAGACTATATTTGAGGAAGAAGTGTAGAAGCTGCTTAAGGTTGGCTTCGTAAGGGAAGAGAAGTATCCAACTTGGCTAGCAAACGTAGTGTTGGTCAAGAAGCTTAGGAAGTGGCGTATGTATATCAATTATGTCGACCTCAATAAAGCATGTCCAAAAGATTGCTTCCCTCTCCCGAAGATCAACCAATTGGTTGACTCTACATCATAACATGCCGTACTTAACTTCATGGATGCTTTCTCGAGTTATAATAAGATAAAGATGGACCCAAAGGATGAAGTCCATACCTCCTTTGTCATCAACTTCAACACATACCATTACACAATCAAGCCCTTCGACCTCAAGAATGCTAAGGCAACATATTAGCTTATGGCGACAAAACTATTTAAGCCCTAACTTTGGCGAAACATAGAGGCGTATGTCGATGACTTGATAGTTAAGAGTAAAAAGCCTAACGATCATGTCAAGGATTTACAGGGTAGAGATGACAAGAATCAAACTACTAGGCCTTTGACTTGAAGTTGAGCTCGAGGACTTGAAGGGCTAATGAGGCAAATCCTCCTACTCTAGTCGAACCCCACCGAAGCGAGGTTGCTCCTTGCTGTCGACGAACTCCCTTCACTATGCCATATGATTTCACATCTCTTAGAAATTATGTACTGACTTGATGAATGCTCTGATTGCAACCCGATCCTTCATTTACCCATACCCAGTATTGGCCAAATCGATTATCAACTTGGTAATATTAATGCTGATAATCCAAGAGATCCCACAAAAGTCCTTAACCACTCCTTCTTAAACAAGTCCACATTTGCTCGGTACTCCTGCTCAACACCCTTACTAAGCTACCCATCCCGATTATATTGATTTGTCTACATCTTCCAAGTGCATTGCCAGTACATTATTGCTACATGTCCATGTCTACTTAGAGAATCTATTACACTTAATCAATACTTATCTTTGAATATTCGTTTTTACCCTTTTATATTTCTATTACATTACTTCTTTAGGATAATATTTTTTTTTATCTTTTCCATTTTTAAGCAAATTACCCTAATTTCTCGAGTATAAATACCCACTGTACATATAGCCACAGGATATCATCATTATTAATACAGTAAATCATTTCCCCTGTACAAACTTGCTTTAATTAGCTCGTTACTCCTTTACTCTTATCTTAATTCTTAAGCAAGACTAAGTGGTGAGTAACCTCACCGGACTAACTCATACGTCATATCAAGCTATGTCGTGAGTCATCAAAAGTTCCATTAGTGCATCATATCCTTTGGGGCTGTTCGTAGGTTTACTTATCTCTTCCTTTTCTGTTTATCCTACATACTTCCCATCAATCATTTCAACATTTTGGCAAGCTTAGACCCATGCATGTGACTAACCTTATCTGCTCTTAGCTTTGGTCCACATCATTTTTGTATTAGAGCGGAGGTTTTGTTTTAGGTAAGTTGTGTTTGGACTTTGAAAGGCAGTTTTTGTTGTCTTAGTGTGTAGTAGTTGTGGAAGAGGATTGTTGAAGTATTCTGGGCAAGCAATAGGGTGTAATTGCTTGTTCTTGAAGTCCCCTGTTTTACCTTGCTTTAGACGTTCGAAAACAAAGCAAGTTTCTGTGTTAATTTAGCTACTATGTTTATGGGTTATTAAGCATCTGGTTTGAAGAAAGTGTGTGTAGTGTGATTTAGAGAAATAATGTCAACCATAACATCGATTCAAAGGGTTGAAATTTAAATCTATTAGAGAAAATGATAGACCCGAGTGCTAATACTAGTATTAGGGATGACAACAATGGTGTTGTCCACCATGGCCAACAATCCCATGGTACCCCTTGGAGTATGGATGAGAGGCTTGATGAGGTGGCCAACCTCCTAGTAGACTTAACTCGTATTGTTCATGCACTAGCCTATTGACTTGCTAAGGCCATGCATAATACCCCTCACATAGATTGACCTACAAGAGTTCAGAATCCCACTCATTAAGTTCGAGGTGGAGGAGTAGGTAAACGAGTGAGAAAAAGGATTGACTTGGGAGAAATGGATGATGTTGAAGAAGAAGAGTACGAAGAAGAAGAGCAATCTAGAGCACCATGAGCTACCAACCATGTGAAGTTTCAAATTTCGAGCTTCCATAGGCTTGAAGTGTGGATGATTATTTTGATTAGGAGGAAAAAGTAGAGCATATTTTTTATTATTACTAATATAATGACTACAAGAAAGTAAAGACTACAGCTGTTGAGTTCTCAGGATACACCGCCATATGGTAGAAGAACTTTCGGGTCATGAGACGATGAGACGGATACCGAAAGATTAATACCTGGCTTAAGATGAAAAGAATACTCAAGAACAAATTTGTGCTAGATACTTATCTGTAAGATACTTTTGCTCGACTTTAAAAGCTAAGACAGGAAGGCCAAACTATTGATAAGTATGTTTAAGAATTCTAAATGCTTATGATTTGCTATAAAGTAGAGGAACCACCGGCGTGAATAATCTTTAGTTTCCTTACGAAGTTGAGGAGTAATATCTGAGACATTGTAGAACTCCAGTAGTTTACTACAATGGATGAGACTATACGAATAGCCTAACAAGTAAAGAGGCAGAGAAGAAACAAAATGCCGACCCAAACTCCAGCGAACCAAACTAATCAATCGAGCCGACCTAGTCAAGGTAGTTATTGAGCTTAGTTAAGTACCGAACTAACCAAGAAGCTAGATGTCCAATCTAAATAGAATGGTTAACTTGATAATAACATGCCGACCCGAACATATGACAAAGGGCAGGGATTTAGAAGGAAGACAAGCCAGATCAAGTGCGTCAAGTGCTAAGGGTTTGGACATATGGCTGCTCGGTGTCTAAACCGAAGGACTATGATTATCAAGGGAGATGCCCCCAAGGTTAAAGTTGATAGCATGGACGAGGAGCCAGAGGAGGGAGAAATGAAAGATGAGGCTAATGTAGATGCTAACCTAATAGAGGAGGATGTGTTCGTGGAGGACCTGGATAACTTAATTATAGTTGTTCAATGTACAATGAGTTTAGAACCCTCAAATGAGGAGGAGTAGAAAGAAAACGTATTCCATATTATGTGCAAAGTAAATGGTTAGGTGTATGCACTCATTATAGATAGTGGTAGATGCACTAATGTAGCATCTGCCGACCTAATTAAGAAGCTTAAGCTACCAACCTTATCACATCCGAAGCCATGTAAGCTACATTAGCTAGATGAGAAGGGGGTACTACATGTAACTCAATAAGTACTACTATTGATCTCCATTAGAAACTACTCCAAAAGATTCTTTATGACGTGCTGCCCATGTGCACATCGCATGTATTGCTAAGTTGACCATAGGGTTATGTATGACGGATTTTGGAACATCTATGTATTCGAGAAAGACGGAAGGAAGGTTACTTTAAACTTAATGAAACCTAGTCAAGTTATCAAATTGCAGGCTAAACTTGCTCAAAGATCCAAGAAGGCTTTACTATTGAGCAAAGCCAAGCTCCAAGAAGCTATAAAGGCTAACATGCCAACTTTTATGTTGGTCAGGAGGCTACTAGAGTTAAAAGAACAAAATGAACTACCTGTTGAGGTGAGAGAGCTATTGGACAAATATTCCAACCTATTCCCAAAACAATTGCTGGAAGGTTTACCACCATTTAGAAGCCGTGAGCATTACATTGACTTGATACCCAACACTACCTTACCAAACAAACTAGCTTATTGGATGAATCTTGAACAAGCTACTGAGCTCTAATGACAAGTCAATGAACTATTAGAGAAAGGGTATGTAAGAGAGAGTCTAAGCCCCTGCGTTGTTCCGGCACTCTTAGTGCTGAAAAAGGATGATACTTAGCAAATGTGTCTTAATAGTTAAGCCGTGAACGAGATCACGATTAAGTACCAGTACCCTATTCCTAAGTTAGATGACATACTGGATGAACTGGGTAGAGCTAAAGACTTGAGCAAGATTGATCTAAAGTCTAGCTACCATTAGATTTGAATGAAGCCGAGAGATTAGTAGAAAATTGCATTTAAAACTCGACATGGACTCTACAAGTGGATGGTAATACCATTTTGGCTTGTCAAATACTCTGAGCACTTTCATGCGACTAATGAACTACATGTTGAGAGATCTAATCGGGAAGTATGTCATGGTGTACATTGATGATATCTTAGTATACAGTACTAATATGCCGAGTCACTGTGAGCATCTCCGTACCGTATTAGATGCACTTCGAGCTGAGCGATTTTTCAATAATCTAAAGAAGTATCGTTTCTGCTAAGAGGAAGTGGTATTTCTAGGTAATATAGTAGGCGGAGGAAGCTTCTAAGTAGATGATAAGATCTAAGCAATTATCAAGAATTTTAGTACCATAGCCATACCTAATCGAGCTAACGAAGAAGAACATTGAATTTAAATAGGGAGAAAAGGAGGAAAGAAGTTTTGATGAAATTAAGGCAAAGTTGACTTTTGCCTTTATATTAGCTTTACCTGACTTTGAAAGGATATTTGAGCTGGAATGTAAGGCGTCGGGCATTGGTACAGGCACTATCTTAATGCAAGAAGGTTAACTAATTGGTTACCATAGTGAAAAGCTCAAAGGACCTCAATTGAACTACTTCGTATGTGACAAAAAACTCTTAGCTCTTATCCAAGTGCTCTAAGTGTGGCAACATTATCTATTGCCGAGAGAGTTTATCATCTGCATTAATCATAAGTCCTTAAGGTATCTCCGAAGTCAAACCAAAACGTTGAAGCGACAAGCAAGGTTAGTTGAATTCCTTGAAGGATTTAACTTTATGATTAAGTATAAACAAGGCAAGAGCAACGTAGTTGTAGATGCTCTATCAAGGAGACATGTACTCTTGTCCAAACTACGAACTAAGTTATTTAGGTTTGCAAGTATAAAAAAACAATATTCTAAGGACCTACACTTTAGACCCATACTTAGGTATTGTACCAATAAAAGAACAGTAGATGAATATCATGTGGAAGATGAATACTTATTCTAAAGTAGAAAGTTGTACGTGTTGACCTATTCACTAAGAGAGTTACTCATCAAAGAAGCCCACAGTAGAGGACTCTTCGAACATTTTAGGAAAAGAAGAACATATGAGCTATTAAATGGACAATTCTTTTAGCCATGAATGAGGCAAGATGTGTAACGAATTGTTAAGGGTTGTGCCATATGCAAGAGAGCTAAATACTGAGCTGAGAAAGGGAAAGCAATGCCTTTACCTGTCCCGACCAGACCTTGGACTAAATTAAGTATGGACTTTGTCCTCAAATTACCAAGAATAGCCTGAAGCAAAGATTCCGTAATAGTCGTCGTGGATAGATTCAATAAAATGACATACTTTGTGCCTTGCTCTAAGACTAACGATGCTTCGGCTACTGCTTCTCTCGTTCTGTAGGAAATTGCTTAGTAATACGACATACCATGAAGCATAGTCTCAGATAGAGATCCAAAGTTCTTAAGTCATTTCTAGAGAACTCTACGACTACAAATGAAGATTAAACTACTATTTAACACTTTCGATCACCCCCAAATTGATGGCCAAACAAAAGTGGTCAATCATACTTTAGGATTATTGCTCCAAGCTACAGTAAGGAAGAACTTAAACAAAGGATGTCTATCTGCCCATAATAGAATTCACCTACAACCAAACGAAGCATGACACCACCAAACAAACCCCCTTCAGGTCATTTATAATTTTAATCCTGAACTACCTCTCAATCACAACCCTATATCCCTATCCAAGCAAGAGGATCTTGATGGAAGAGCTTAAGCCCAGTCCTTACAATACATCTACGATAAAGGTACTTATCAGATTGATCAAGCCACCAAGAAAATGCAAGAAAGAGCTAAGGGGAGGAAGTTAGCACAATTTCAACTTAAAGACTTAGTGTAGTTACACTTGTGTAAGGAGAGGTTTTCGAATAGAAGAAAGAACAAGATGTCTACCCTTTAAAATCCTATAGAAGGTCAATGACAATGCCTATAGGTTAGAGTTACCTAAAGATTATGGGGTTTTAGAAACTTTCAACATTGACCTTAGTCCATAGCACCTTAAAGGAACACTGAACAAAGACCAGCTAGAAAGAAAATGATAAGAATCAGACCACTAAGCCTTTGACTTAAAGTCGAGCCTGAGGACTAGAAGGGTTGACAAGGCAAATCCTCCTGGTCTAGCCGACCCTCGTTATGGCCAAGCTACTCCTTATTGTCGACCAACTCCCCTCTCTATGCCATATGATTTCACATCTCTTGGAAATTATGTACCAACTTGACGAATGCTCTGATTGTTGTCCGATCCTTCATTCGCCCCTATTTGATGTTGGCTAAACTAACTATCAGCTCAGCAATATTGATGCCAATAGGCCAAGAGATCCCATACAAGTCCTTAGTTACTCTTTCTCAGATGAGTCCACATCTGCTTGGCACTCCTACTTAACCACCCTGATCTTATTGATTTTTCTACATCATCTAAGGGCATCGCCAATACATTGCTGCCACATACCTATGTCCACTTGGAGAATCTATTACACTTAATCATTACTTATCTTTGAATATTCGTTTTTTGGGACAATACCTTTTTTTTCTTTTCTATTTTTAGAAAAGTTGCCCTAATTTCTTAGGTATAAATACCCACTGTACATATAGTTGCAAGATATCATCATTATTAATACACTAAATCATTTTCCCTTTCTAAACTTACTCCCGTTAGCTCGTTACTCCTTTACTCTTATCTTAACCCTTAAGCAAGACTAAGTGGTGAGTAACCTCACCGAACCAACTCATACGTCATGTCGAGCGGTACCATAAGTCTTTGGAAGTTCCACTGGTACATCATATCCTTTGGGACTGTTCATGGGTTTGCTTATCTCTTCCTTTTCTATTTATCCCACGTATTTCCCATCACTCATTTCAAGCTTTCGGTAAGTTTAAATCCATTCCTACGACCAGCCTTGTCTGCTCTTAGCTTCGATCTGCATCAGGAGAAGTGGTTTCCACTCAGCTCAGAGCTTCTTATTGCTCGAACCATCCCTTTCTGCTCTATTCAATGCCTTGCCACTAAAGCAATCTTTTACGGACAATCTCTCTTTGTCCTTTTCACCCAACCTCTCTTGGTTAATGTCGTGCTTAAAGCGAATGTTGTCTTCCTGGTCCATATATTTCTAGGCCTTATTCTAGAAATCAGTCAAGGTCTTCAGCTTGTTCTTCGCAAGCGATCAAAAGAAGTCTCCTAAAGGTCACATGTCAAACTGCATGGCATGGACTGTTACTCCTTCGTCCAATTGAAGGATCTCAACTACGACGTTATTGAATCAGGCTACAAATTAGCACAGAGGCTCGACCTCGCTCTGCTTTTTTAGATATAAAGACGATATGTCCTTAGATGGGGGCTTACTAACCCTAAAGTGGAGGCTACGTGCCAGCTCGTTAAAGGAGCTGATGGAGTTCTTGGGTAGGTGGTTAAACCACATCTGAGCTACTTTCCTCAATATACCTAGGAAAGCCTTACGGAAAATGGCATCTTCATGACCATGAAGGTTCATGAGGGTAGGGAAATAAAGGAGGTGATCGTCAAAATCACCAATGCCGTTGTACTGGTCCAAGTTAGGAAGCTTGCTATTAAGGGGCAAAACTTCATCTTGGAAACCCCTAATGAAAGGAGTTTTGTTGCTGGCGACCAGCCCGGCGTCGCTAGCTGCCTTGCTCCCTTACTACTCAAAGAGCCTCCTTACGATTACATAGAGCTCATTAAGGTTGGCATCGTCTGTTGGATGAGCATAGCACGCTGTAAAGAATGCTAGTGCTCTGTAAGAGTTGGCCAACTGCTCATTACCAATTAGCATTCGATTGCAGGTAGCTACAAACCTCGTTGGCTGTTGCTATACTAGGGGATCGAGTTGCTAATCCCTACCATTCTGCTGCTACTTATGATGGTTGTTTTGCCTAGTACAGGCATCAGAGGCTTTGGGTAGATGGGTCTATGCACTGCACCTCTCAACTTCCTCAAGGCGAGCATGGTGCAACCTGTTTTGAGTAGTGAATTCCTTAACTAGGTGCTTCAAGTGGCAAACACTGCTCCAGCATTTTCCTTAGTAAAGGCTGGTTTTCAGCAAGTTGGTTATTCACCAACTAGTGGTTCTCAAAGTTGTCGATGCAAGACATGTTAGTTGAAGGGGGTGTTTCGGATAGGGGTAGACGCAATTCAATTCAGTATAGTTCAACCCTCTTTACAGAATCGAACCTAATATAACAGCTCAGTTTTTTTTTTTTTTTTTTTTTTTTTTGGGAAGTTGAACCTAACTACATGGTTCGGTTCATAAATTTTTCAAACCTAATTAAAACCAATTCAATATAATTTGATCCAAAGTTCAAACCATTTGTGTCAAATTTTTACTAAATATTTTTTTCTCCAATAAATATGAAATTTCAAATGACCTAAAATCAAGATAAAGAATAACCAAAAATAAAAAATTTGATGAAATCTATAAAGATTGATGGAAAAAATATATATATAAAAAGCATAAAATAATTAATGAATTTTTTTTATTTAACTAAACAATTCAGTTCAATTCAAAATGATTACGATTCGATTCGGGCAAACCAAACAATAAACTAAACAGTTCCTAAAAAAACCAAATTTTTGGTTCAATTCACGATTCGATCCATTGTTCATGGTTTTTTTGCCCAATCCTAATTTCAAAGAGTGTTTAGGTCAGAAATTGGATCGGTTTCCTATACACGACTCCAAATGTTATCTTAAGATATTTACTAGTATAGATTTAAGAAGGAATGAGGCTTTTCACAAGTAAGAAAGCCTACAAAACAGAGAACAATGAAGGGGTGCCAAGGTGTTGTCTAGCGTGGCCATCTAATGCACAAGTTAGATGTAGGCTTAAGTGTGCAAAGTGTCAAGTGTTTTACCGTTAGATGATGACTTTGTTTTTATAGAGGAGTAAAGACAGTAATTAGAGAGAAATTAGTGGCTATAAGCCACATCCGTAAGTATTGGAGAATAAAGTGATAATATCCAACGTGGTTTGTAAATATAGGAAGCAGTTATTTGACTTAATCATTGACCTTATCTGTATTTTTCTAGCTATTTGCAATTGTTGTGGTAGGTAGCCGCATGATAGGCTTAGGCTAAGGTCGACCATGAGGTGGAAGGTCGAGTCTTCGAAGGGGCATATCTTAGGCCATAAGCCTTACCAAGTCAATACAACTTGAAGGATTTATGTCCAAAAGACCCTATCAATAAATAGAAACTAAATATATATATGTAATAGTTATTATATGTCCTTTATTTTGTTTAATCAATACAATAATGAACAATAAAGAAAACATGAATAAAAAATGAATTGTTAAATACACCCTTAAAATACCTATCCATCTCTAACTTTTCATAACCAATACAACTCAACACAACTTGTGAGGCAAAGATATTATAATAATAATAATTCATTGGGAATAACTATTTGGCATCTTAAATTCAACTCAACATCTTACTCATAGGAGCAATTTTATATGAAATAAAACGGGAATAATATAACTATTCTCCCATTGTGAACATGTATTTTGAGTAAATAAAGCATTAAAAATAATAAACTATCAAAATAAAACATTAAAGGGGGTTTAAACTTGGGGAGTATGGGTTTTATAATATCATTTGCGAACAGATTCACAGCAGGCAATGGATTGAATTACTAGTTCCCGAATAGAACTGGCTACACGCCATCCGATTATTGCCGAATGTAAATTGACTTCCGTAGGTTTTTCTTCTGTTACCTTTTGCAGGGCTGATAGAGAAGCAAACTCTGGTAAGTGCTTTGGCTAAACGCAGACTTAGTGAAGATGTTTCTGTTGTTTTTGCATGTTTTGTTCCATTGTTTTTAGCGATTTATGTTCAGAAAGACTTGGGTCATATTTTATTTTCTAATCAGAGCGATGAGGAATTACAACCTCATGCGTAGGTGTTGGATTCTATTGTTTTGTTGTCTACCGTTGGACTGCGTTTTGGTTAATATAAAGTATGGTTTTACCGAAAAAAATAAAACATTAAACATAATAGGCTGTCAAGATGGAAAATTCTATGATCATCAATGTCAAGCATTGCTGGCAAGACGAACTCAAGTTTAGGAAAAATAATTGGGTTGATATCCAAATATTACTTGAATTTTGGTTCAAAGTTTAATTTACTGTTTAAGCTTTTAATGTGTTAAATTTGACACCTGATTAATATTTTATGTGTCAATATTAACTTCATAAAATGAAGAAACTAGAGAAGATGAAAATTAAGATCATCCATTTCCGTGATTTTAGGTAGCAGCCAAATATACGTCTTCAAATCAAATTTGGCTCAAATTGGATGGTACATGATTTTATTATATGTAAAAGCAACGAGCATAACAATGTTACATGAATTTACACAGCATTTTGGAAGTTGCATAAGTCTTTGGTGATACATCTTAAAATAGAACAGAATTTAAATTCGCACAAATGGGTTCCACACAGACATACACGCATATATAAAATCAATCCAACATCAACCGCCAACAGTCAGCAATCACGTAGAAATATACATTCAATTTAGACTCACAATCATGATCTATTAATGTGAGAAGACTAACGACCCCTTAATGAACCTGCTAGTGGGTATCGGTGTAAAAGACTATTTATCTTGTCGTAAACGTCAAGTAATTGAAATAAAAACCCAAAAGCTCCCCCAAAAAATAAGATTGCAGTCCATGTACCGGTGACCAACCGGGAAAGCGCAAAAAGTATATTGCCCACCAACCCAAAGATCACACTGACTATATTGCTAATAAACGAGAAAAGCCCTAGGATCTCGTGGGCAAACCATATGAATACTAATCCAATAACAATTAGCGCGTTGACCTGCAATTTCTCGTGCGTTGGTCCACGATTGGACTCCACCCTATCAACATCCCACAACTTCAGGTCCAACGTCGACCTTGAAAGCGAGCTGTGCGTGACCCCGCCACCCGAAGGATGAGCACTCAAGAATTTGTCGTCCCGAGTCCTCAGCATCACACAAGTGCGACCCAGGCGTCCAATGGGTTTCCACTGCACCGACGGGTCCAACCAGCGCCAGACCGACGGTTTCTGGACCACCCGGCCGGCATCATTTGAGGCGGCTAGGTACCGGCCATAGCAGCTCCTGAGATGTATGCCCAGGATCGTGCATTCCACAGTCCATTTGGCTCGCCTACTTGATCCATTTTGTTGCAGCCTGACTGATTCTCCATCTTCTCCGGCCACTACGTACGTGCCTTCATTGCTCCGGAGCCTGACCACCTTCGCTTGCCGGAAGATATCCATAAAAAGAAAAATGAAAAGTTCGTATCATGTTGTTTAGATAGATAATGCTTCAATTTAAGCATTATTGAACTTTGGCGCGTTGACGAAGAAAGCGTATCCTGCATCCGTATATTTTTATATATTAATATTTCACCCGTTGCACAAACAAAATCTATTTATATATATTAATCTTCTCTTATCAGCAAAAACCTTTAGATTTAGTGCAATTTCCTAGTCAAAGCAGGAACTTACCTGGAAAAAATGTCAGCATGCCGTTATTGACGAAGCATTGCGCCTAACATGTATGCTGAGTATGAACAGAATAAATAAGACGACAGATTTAGGAAAAATATAAAAAAACAAATTTCCAATGTTTTACGTTTTTTCAATTCAATCCACAACTTTTTATTTAGTCCATTACAATCTTCAACATTTTCAAATTAAATCAAATAAATCTTACCATTAACTTCAGTTAGAGTTTCCATTAATATTGGGCACATGGTGGCATCTAATTGGTTAATGTATAATTTTTAAATAAAAATATAACAAAATATTTATAAAAAAATAAAAACATAAAAATATATTTAAAATATTAGGAAAAATATAAAAAAAAGAGTTATATATATGTATGTATATGTATAATTATATATAATCATATTTTGAGGGGGAGGAGGAGTACCGTTGGTCACCCCCTACCCATGGGTGGCCAGATTTTGGTCACATCTAAAGTGTAGGTCATAACCTACTAGCAATCATGATTAGTTGCCCAAATAAAAATAAATAACTCCAAACAAGATTTGGACTCATTAAGTTTATTATTGACGTTTTTTTTTTTTTTCACTTTTAGGTAACCATCCAAGCCATTAGTAGATCCCACGATCTACTTTTGAAAATGGGTTGCAACTCATAGTCCTAATCTTGCCATTTTCTAACAACCCCATGGCTAAGGAATGGTTAGCATCCACCTATGTAGGGTTGTACGACCCCACCTAGTAGTCGTTGGTCATTCCCTAGTCTTAGGATGTTCGGATTTAATTTTTTTTTATTTTTTTTAATTTATTTTAGATTTTATATTATTATATACATAGGTATATAAATATATTTTACTAAATAATGTATATGTATTATTTTTTAAATTTTTATATTTGTTTTTTTGATTTTTTTGTATTTCTTATTATTTTTATGAATTTTAGTTATTTAATATATTATTAGTTTATTTAATTAAATTAATTATTTGAACAAATCAAATTTTGTCACATGTCCATACTAATAGTAAAACTAATAGACAAACTTTTTTTATATTTATAAAAACATTGAGGACTAAAGTGAGATTAGATAAAAGTTAAAAACTAATTCGTATATATAGGTAAGTATTAGGGATATTTTTGTACTCTTTCCAAAGATTTACTGTATATTAACCAAGTGTATAGTTGGGTATGAAATTTAAGTTAAGCATTCTCTTCTTCTTATTTTTTTTAATTGATTATAGATATTTCTACATTTTTTAATAAAGTAATCGGGTCAAACTTGTTTCAATAAAAATTTAAAATCTTGTTAGCATAAATTTGTCCTGGCTATTACCATTTATCGGGTAAAACTAATTTCAATATTAAATCTTATCTTGACCGAAATCCCTAATAGAAAAATCACCCATGGCTTGCAAGTTTTTAATTTTCTAAAAATATTTTTTAATCATCATCAGTTTAAGGCATTTGTTTAAGGGGCGTTTAACAAAGTTCTAGAAGTTGGAATCTTCATTTGAAAGTACTTCTACTAACTTTTGTGTTGTCTTATTTATCCTAACTTAAGATGATATCATTTTCATCTATCATTGCTTTTTATATTTTCAAAATATGATCAAGCGGGGTTTAACAAGTTCTAGAAGTTGGAATCTTTAATTGAAAGTGCTTCCACTAGCTTTTGTAAGAGGTTGTCCTATTTATCCTAATTTAAGATGATATAATTTTCATCTATCATTGCTTTTTATATTTTCAAAATATGCTTTTTTGTTTATAAGAAAGTTTCAGTTGTTTCAAAAGCTTCCTATAATTTTTTTTCAATTAGAGTCTCACATAACCATTGGAACGTAAATCTTTGTCCTGGAATAAGGAGGATTAAATTCTTAATGTTAAAATGTGATAATACATTTTTTTTTTTTTCCCTCAAGAAAAGTAGCGAATACTTTCTACCTTGAACAAGATTAACCAATTTATAAATTAGAGCTCGGTTGAATAGGCTTATTACGAAAGTCATTTAATTGTGAATGCAAATCGTTTGTAGGCAATTCCATTTGAGAGATTTAAGTATTTGAGATTTTATCTAACAAAAGCTCTCGGAAATATTTGGTCAAGTTTGTGTTTTTCTTTTTTTTTTTTCAGGGTCGAGTGTCTCTTATCGAGAGTATTGTGCTTATAGTGAGGTTTTACTGTAAATATAAATTTGGACTCTAGTTATAAGTACAAGAAGTTGGGAGAATTCTACAAGAAGCGTCTTAAGAATTAGTCTAAGAGAGAGTTATGCAAAATTTAGAAAAACCACAAAGATCCAACAACTTGGACAGCTTTTTCTTATGAGCGTGAGATCATTCATGCTTGCAAACTAACTACTCGATCTTAACAGTGTCTTAATAATTTCCATGCGACTGAGCTGATAGTACCAGCAGAGATAGTTTCTATGCACAAAGTGGAATTTTTATATATCCAAGCTTATCTTCTATTACCTATACTCTTTTATTTTACACTGCTTTATAATGTTTGTTTTCATTCATATGACGTTTGCATATCTAAGCAATCAAAAGATTTGAGCTATAACTTTGATAATTATCATTTCGAAGTGATTTCATAAATCAATTTTAAATAGGGAATATTTGGAAAAAATTAGACTAACATTTTAAAAGAATCATGTAATCAATCGTCTTGCTCCTGGTTGCTAACTTGGGACCTATATTTGGTATAAGAGCAAATGCTCATTTGATATTAAAGGTAAATCTCTCTTTTTATTTTATTTTTTAAAAAAAAATTGTCATACTTTTTGAACTAAAGATCATAACAACCAATGGTGTTTTCATTTGATAGAATTAATTTTGTTTGTTGGAAATGCAAGTGGAAACATTTATCAACATAAAGACACCGGACGTTTCATTAGCCAATTATAAGAAAGCAATGCTACAACAAGTAAAGTAAAGAAAGGAGAGGAATTTGATATTGAAGATAGGAGGAAGTTTTCCTTAAATTACAAGGGCAAGCACTTGTTTATTTGTGTTTTCAATTCTTCATAATTCAATCATATATCTACATGTACACGTGGTAAATACATATGGGAAAGGAATATCCAAATATAAAATTGTGGAGTGTTTGAAATGAATAGATCATACAATGGTGTGATAAATTAAAGGATATCATAAATAAACTAAAATCTTTAGGGAAAGATATAAGTTATTTGGAAATTGTGAGAAAGATCCTTCAATGATTAAGTAAGGAAGCAAGGGACTCAAGCACTCTTACCTATTGAAAATCTATTGACCTCATTAATGTCATGTGAAGCAAAGATAAGAGTTTCAAAGGATCGTAATTAAAAAGAGGAGAGGGAGGAGGAAGAGGAAGAAACTAGCTTTTACAATAATAAAATCAAACTCCTCTAATGATGAGCTTTCCTCTACCGTGAGGAAATTCCGAAAGTTTTGTTAAAAAAATCACAATGTTAAGAACATCATATTTAGAAAGTAATTTAAATCTAATGGCAAGGTTTCTAAAAGCAAAGTAAAATTTGAATAGAAATAAAAAGGAGCTTATCTATCATAAATGTAACCAAGTGGACATATAAAATATAATTATCTAAAGTTTAAGAAGTCTTTACTTTGAGAAAAGGAGAAAGTGATGATGAATATATTCAGTGATCTTAAAAGACTAACAATGAGTCAAAAATGAATAACTGGCCAATATTGGTCTTAAGGTAGATGCTAAGATAAGTGCCGAAAATTCTATGGATGAATTCCAAATAATTATGTTGAACTTTTAGATTTTGTGGCAAAATATAGTGAGAAAAATAAAGCTCTTCAGTATTTAAAAATTGAAAATAAAGCTCTTAAGGAAGAAACTGCTCTTGAGATATTTAAATAACGAAAATGACACACCTAAATAAATCAACAGAGTTTATAAAAGAAAAACCCAAAAATGAATAGATTATAGGAGAATTGAACATAAGCTCCCATACTAAAGGTCTAAAAAAGAAAAGAAATTGTATAAAAGAGAATAGAGTAGAAACTTGCATATCCATGTAAGAAGCTATAATAGATACAATCAATCCATTTAGAAATAAAAAATGCTATTGTTGTGGAATTAATGGTCATGTTGTTTCTATTTTTGATACAATGAAGAATTTTTAGATAACAAATCAAAATAAAATGATTTCTTCAGTAATGGAACCTAAGTGGATCCGAGTTCCCAAATAAAAACAATCTTCTTTCGGATGCAGGAAAAGTTGAATAATGGAAGACAATGGTATCTAGAGAGTAGATGCTCTAAACATATAATAAGAGGTGATTAATGCTTCGTTTCATAAATTGGATGAAGATTATAATAAATTCACAAATAATAAGAAAGGGTCATTTTCTATCGATAATGTTCTAGTTATTCAAGATTTAAAGCATAATTTTCTTAGTATAAACCAACTTTGTGACAAAAGTCATCAAATTCTCATTAACAAAGACCAATATGATGGATTTGTTTTAGAATTTGAAAAGGAGGTTTTTAAAAGCATAAAATGAGGAAATATTGTCACATTTTTTTTTTAATCTCAATCCCTAAATTATGATGCTCTAAGTTGGGATAAGAAATTTGGGAACATGGTTTTGATCGGTTCAATATTTGAAAAATAATCATTTAGAAAGTGGGCTACCAAGCTTTTAAATCAACGAAATATATTTTGTATTGATTGTGCCTTGAACAAACAAATAAAATCTTATTTTAGATCGAAAAGGTATGTAAGTATAAATAAGCTCTTAGACTTAATCCACACATACATCTTTAGACCAATAAGATTCAAAGACTAAGAAGGAAGAAGTATGGTTTATAATAGTTGATGGCTACTCTTAATTTACATGAGTGATGTTTTTAGCTCATAAAAATGATATTTTAAAAGAATTTATCAAATTTGCTAAAAAACTATAAATGGAAAAAGCGAGAAATGTTAAAGCTATTTATACTGGAAAAGAAATTGAGAGTTCTAAGTCTATGGCATATTGTGAAGAGAATGGAGTTAGCCACAATTTTTCAACATTGTGTATAACACAATAAAATGGTATTGTAGAAAGAAAGAATAAGTTAATCCAGGAGATGACTTGTACAATACCTTATGAAAGCAGGATCACTAAGTATTTCTAAACAAAAGTAAATGTGAATACTACATGTTAAACTATCAATGGTGTGTTTATTAGACCTCTCTCAAAGAAAATTTAATACGAGTTGTATAAAAATGGAAAAGTAAATACATCTTATTTCCATATTTTGGTTGTAAATGTCTTGTAAGGAAAAAGGGTAATGAAAATTTTGGATATATTTGGTTTTAGAGATGATGAAACCATATTTCTTAGCTAATCATCTTTATTAAAGCATATATAGTTTTTAATAAGGAAGAAGTTCTAAAAAAGTTAAAAAGATATAATCAGACTAAAAGATGAAAGTGAGATTTTTTTATTGAAGCAAGAAAAATGTAGCGAAGAAGGTGATTCTCACCCAAATAATAATTGCTAAGTAGGTGGAGAATTAGAGAAAAGATAAAGATTCTTAGAAAAATTTAAACATAATCAAGGAGAAAGGAGGAAACTTTACATAATCAAAGAATGCCAATGATCCTTCTTCAATAAAGACGATTTATAAATCTAGATCGGGTTAGAATTTTTCAAGAAACAAATATGATAATTATCACACATCCAATCAAATATTTAGAGAACCTACTAATAAAGTTAGAGTCAAATCAAATCTTAAATCTAAATTAAAAGCTAATTTGTAGATGAAGCTTCAAAAGCTGAAAGTATGATAAAAGCTATACAAGGTGAGCCTAGCCAATTTAAAATTAATAACGCATGTAATTATTCTCCATCTAAAGATTATCATGTAAACTAAAGGGGTTTTCGTGAACAAATTAAATAAAAATGATGAAGTTTGTAGGAATAAAGTTTAACTAATGGCCCAAGGTTGCATTTAAGAAGAAGAAATAAATTATGAGAAAACCCATACCCCAATAGCTAGACTTGAGACTATAAGTCTTTTCCTAACATTTATTTGTTACAAAAACTTCAAGCTTTTTTGAATAGATATAATGAGCGCATTTTTGAATGGTTATGTAAAAAAGGAATTCTTATCAAGTAAACCCCATTTTCAGGGGAAAAAAAAATCATTTTTTCTCTTTTTCAAGTTGGGAAAAGTTTTATATGACTTAAAACAAGCCTTTAGAGCTGGGTATAAGAGAATAAACAAACTTCTAATGAAAATCATTTTACAAATGGAATAGCTTATACTAATTTAATTACTAAGAATAAAAATTATGGAATTTCAATTGTTCAAGTTTTTATTAATAATAGAGTGCTAGGTTCTATTAACAAATCTATGTAGGATGGAGTTAAAATGACTCTTATGAGGGAATTAACCTTCTTTCTAGCTAAAATAAGTAATTAGATCCTAAACAATCAAGTAATTTTGTACGTTGAAAGATATAGAGGTATGATAGGTTCTTTGGTTTATCTTAAAGTTTCACAACCAAATATACCTTTTTAAGTCTACACATATGCATAATATCAATCAAATCCTAAGTAAACACATCTAAAAAAAAATTAATTGTAAAACTAGAGTAGAGAAAGTAAAAAAAATTTTAAAAGAAAAAAAAAAGGAGAGACTCAATTATGACAAAAGAAATGTTGTTTTTTTTTTTTTCTCAAAAGGTAAGGAAAAAAAAAAGGAAGAAGACATTATTGCACTTATGGGAGATATAGTATCATGTAATTTAGATTTGCTCTTCCTTAATTTTATTTCACATTGTTTCTCTAGCACTATAATTCCTAAATTTAGTTTGTATGGTCAGGCATATCACAAGTGAAGATGATGAAAGAGGATGAGCAACTACTAACTATTTGGTCCTCAAACCTTTTCTTGATTAAATAAATTTTGCCACATAACAATAGAATATGTTGAACGTACAAGAGGATACCAACAATTATTATGGAATGAGTTAATTAAATGGGCAAAATCATGCAAATCTTCTTAATTGATTAGTGGAGATTTTAATTATACTTAGCAACAGTGAAAATGAAGGGGCAAAAGCGGCAAAGTTGCTCTTCTATAGTTGGCTTCAATGATGTGGTTGAGAAATTAGGTCCACATGAAGTCCAAGTTTACTTGCTCAACATTCACATAGAACTAAGGAGCATTATGTCAATGGCTTCATAAAGCATTTGTAATCTTACAATGGTTAGTAAAATAAGTAGTTGATGTGATATTTGATCATATTGTGTTCTAACCACAATCCATTAATTATTTGATTATTTGATCTAAATGATAATCTTATTAAAAACCATGTTCTGTTCTTGAATTCATGGATCAAACATGCAAACTTTATGCTAACAACTAAAAGCTGCTGGAATGAAAAGGCTAATGGTATAAGTCTATTAAGATTATATATTATGGGGTTGCTATAAACAGTCGATTACGTATAAGCCCCATAATGGTTAATCTAGAAAAATCTTGGGCAAACTGCACATAGAACATATCGTAAATAAAGGCATAGGAAGAGGAATAGGCATACCTAGTTTCTCAAAGCGTAAGTATGACAATGAATCAAATATGAAATTATCATTCTTGAAAGGTTAGATGCTTTGATCTTCTATCAAATGCTTCTAGTAGAATTTCAATATTTTTCTAAAACTTGCTAGCTTTAAATGAATACAAATGAGGAGAAGGATGCTCTTATTTATAGAACTTGGCCCTTGATCTTGACCAATAGATAATTCTGAGATAGATGGACTAAATGAGTTATTGCTTAGAGTCATTAGATTAATTCCTAATGATCAATAGTTAAGAATGAAGCTTCCTTCATAATCTTATGAGGCTTTGTCCATCTTTTTTTTATATTTTTTTTATAAATGTAAGCCCAATGCTTATAAGAAAGCTCAAAAGGTTTTTAAGCCTTATAAAAAGCCTAAAGGGCTCGAAAGACCTCTTTTAAACTAATTTTTCACATGAGAAAACCAAGTAAAGCTATGGGTAGAAAAACTAATATAACAATCCCCATTTTGAGCTTACGAAACTAGATTTCCCTAGGATAACCCTAAAATTGGGCCTAATTCCTTAGGCCCTACTACTAGCCCAAGAAATCCATGTGGTAGGGTTATTGTAACTAGTAGATCACATACAATAGGTGTGCCTATGAACTAAGAAGACTTTAAGCTCAAGACATGTAAAGAGATTTCTTTAGAAAAAACATAAGAGGAAGAACAAGAAAAATTGGTATCTTAGATGGATGTGCGTAACAACAGATTAAACTAAGTCTTTTTTATTGTTTTTGAATCATTCTTGATGAAATGGATGTTTAATCTTCTATAGAAGTGCTTCAATGTATTTTTGACATTCTTCTCAAGTTAACCAAAGCTTTTAACACCTTAAATGAGAAAAGAAGTCTCTTATTTGTAGAGTTTGTGAGAAATCCCAAAAAATTAATAAGTTGGTTTAAAAAAATATTTCAATACTAAAATAATTTTAGTGAGATTATTACTTAATATCATCAACATTGAAATAAAAGAAAGGACATGCATAGAGTATTTGGAAGAAAAGGTTTCAATGGGACTTTTGTCCAAATTTTCTAAGAAAAATTCCCAACTTAACAATGTAAACTTATTCTTAAGGAATGTAAAATGCAATATTTAACAATAAATCAAGCTAGACTATAAGTGCCTCACCACGATGAGGACATTTTCCAATTGTAAGTCTACAATTATTCAAGGATAATTGATACTAGGAATATTAAATACTCTAAAATGTTAATATTCAGAAAAAGTATATTTGGTTATCTGAAACATATAATTCATGATTTTTGTACTTAATAGTATGAGACATTTTATGTAAACAACTATAAACAAATATCTATATTTAAGAGGTATTTTTAGAACAATCTATACTAATATATATATATATATATATATTTTCTATTTTATAATAGTACATATTATGTGCATAGGCTAATATATACATATAAGTTAATTATAACATAGTTTGGATAATTTTCTCCACTAATTATCATATTCCAAAAATAGGTGGATATATGTTTAACTCTATTTAATGATATTATTTTGAAGTATATTTAGTGTTATTATGTAATATATATACACATATATATAAATATTTTTCACATATCATACAATTATGTTTTCTATTCCATATAACCACTACTTTCAAAAGTTTTCATAAATTACCTATATAACTAAGTATTATTCTGTTTCACCAGTCAATAAATAGTATTTTGGGTGTAAACAGTACATCTATACACGATGTTATGACATAATGAATGGTTAATAAAAGAGACATATAGTAAAGTTCAAATGTTGTTTGTCAAATTCGATAAGAAAATCACAAATGAGACAGAATATTATATGATACACTAATAGAAATAATTCTTTGTGTGAGATATAATATTTGCTCTGAATAAAAACATATTCCCTAACCAGTATGGTCCCGATCAGTAAATAGAAAGTAAGTGATGCTCTTAAGAACCTATCAAAATTTTTCTAGAAGCCAAAGCCCATTCAAACCAATGCGTAATAAATAAACATCCTGAATTTTCGAGAGTAACGTTGACTACGTCCTAGGTCCGAAAGCCTATAAAAATAGTAACAATAATAAAATATTAACATGAAATACTAATGACAGCGATGATATCATGTTAAATACTACTAATAATAATAATGCATACATACATAATAATAATAATACCGTAAACTCCAAAAATTTTCGAACTATTGTCTAATCACTCCATAGAAATACTCCACACATTTAGGACCTCTGAAATTTTCAAAAATCCAAATAAGTAAATATATACCCCTTTTCATTTTGGGTCCTATAGTAGTAATATGAAACCTATAGTAATACTAACAATGATAAGGATTACAAATTGAAATCTCATAGTAATAGAGAGGATAAAAACATACATATACCTAGTGCATATCTATATATATACATGAAATAATAGTAATATATAGTCTAAGTAAACTAACAATAATAATAGTGTGGGTGCACATATCTGGATAAAAATATTAGGAATGATAGTGTAATAATAGAAAAAACGAAAATTTAATAACCAAAAATTTCCAAGACCTAAGATAACTAACAAGAACCAAGCTCATATGTCCATATCTTCTATTTCTCTAACCCATCCACATAAACTTAAGTCTACCCATTCAGTAATCCGCATATAAAGAGACTAGGCCCTTTTGTAATTTCTCTTAACCCAACTAGTCTTTGACAACCAAAATTCCCACTCAAAATCTTATCCGAATCTCCCATGATCTTAAAGCAAAAGTAAAATATTTCACCTAAACTAGTTACCCTTCTAATTAACAAGAGTTAAAACACTCTTTCATCCCATCTTTCTCATTTTTCTTATCATTTACTTGTCCATCGAGCTTTTCACTCTCTCTTCCCTTGCCAATCTCTCTCTTTTATCTCTCATCTCATAGTTCCTATCTTGTTTGGTACATGTGAATCCTACTTTGATGCAATTCTCAATATATACTCTCTCCCTCAAACCGTTGAAGCTTTGGTTTGGTTTGTCTTCCACACACCATGTCTCCTTCTTCTCTCCCTCTTAACAAACATTGAACAAGTAAGAGAGCTACAGCTTCCTACTCAATCTATCTTTCCATCATCGATAGCCCTTGCTTGCTCCTTATTTTCTCCCTTCCATTTTCTTTACCTCCTTCTTCTTCCTCTTGTCTTGATGGTTTAAGCCCTGTTTTGAGAAAGGAAAATAAAGTAGCATTGAGACAATAAATCAAAGCTCCAGCAAACTCAACGATAGAGTTTTAGCCACTACGATTAAACTAGAGCTTCAACGAAAACCCGTAAGAAGTAAAACCTTGCTATAGATTCAAGTTATTATCCAGATCTCTTGCAAATCTGTATAAAGGCAGAGCAAGCATTTGAGACTTCTATAAGAAGAAAGAGATGAGAAGAGAGGAAGATTTGTGTAAAAATGTATGAATTAATTAATTAAACTCTATATATAGCTATATTTATATTACCACCAATACAAGTATGAAGCCACTAACTAATATACATAGAAGGAATGAAAACTACTTTACTATACTAACTGTACGCAAACAACTAACTAAATAAAAAGTATATAAACTTACAACCCCCTCTCAAGTTGGAGCTATTTACAATGCCAACTTGAAACACAGCGTCTATAATTGAGAAGCACTTAGAGCTTTGGTAAAAACATCTGCAACCTAAAGCAAAGAAGGATATACACAGGTTGCAAGAAGATAGATGAAACATGATCTCTGATAAAATGAGCTTCATTGTCAATATGCTTGGTCCTTGCATAAAAACATGGGTTATGAGCAATTAATAAAGTAGACTTATTGTCACAAGCCAATGTGGTAGGAAAATTAAGTGAAAAACCAAGATCGCGTAAAATATATGAAACCTATAATAGCTCTTTTGTAGCAGCACCTAAACTCTGATACTCCGCTTCAGTAGTAGAAGTAGCAACAATAGGTTGCTTTTTAGTCTTCCAAGCAACTAAAGCATTGCCAATCATCACACAATAGCCAGACAAAGAATGCCTATCTACTACACTTAAGCCCCAATCAAAATAAAAAAAGCCCTTAAGAATAAGAGAATTAGTAGTTAGATAAAAAAGACCAACCTCAATAAAACCTTTAAGATATCTCAACAAATGAAATAAAGCATCCAAGTGTGGCTTGTAAGGATGAGCCAAAAATTAGCTAAGATGATACATAGCAAATGAAATATCGGGCTGAGTTAAGGACATATAAAGCAATCTACCAACAAGTTTGCAATAGAAAGTAAGATCTAATAAAAGTTCTCCAGCAAGATATAATCTTAGTTGCATTGGAAAAGGAGTTCGTTTGGCTCTAGTAAGACCAACTTCTTGTAAGATGTCCATGATGAACTTGTGTTGATGAATGAAAAGACCAACTTCTATCTTACATAATTTAAGTCCAAGAAAGAAACATGCTAGACCAAGATCTTTGATAATGAACTTGTTGTCAAGACAGTGTTTAACATGAGAGATAAAACTAACATTAAACCTAGTAATAAGCATGTCATCGGCATAAAGAAGTATAAAAACACAACCATTGTCATTACAATATGTAAGCAAGGAGACATCATGAGTAGATTGAGTAAAACCTAATGAAATAAGAAATCAAAAAATTTCTTCATTCCACTGCTGAGAGGCTTGTTTCAAGCCGTACAAAAACTTCTTAAGCTTATACACTTGACCAGATGAGGCCCTATTGTAACCTTAAGGAGGAACCATATAAATTTCCTCATCAAAATGCCCATGAAGAATGGCATTGTTAACATCAATCTAAAAAATAACCTAAGAAGAAGCTCCTACTAAGGCCAACAAGATTTTAACTGTACCCATCTAAGCTATAGGAGAAAAAGTATCATGGAAATCCTTAGCCCTAACATGAATAAAACCTTTGGCTACCAAACAAGCCTTATACCTCCTAATAGAGCCATCCAGTCTATATTTAATTTTGTAGACCCACTTAGAACCAATAGCTTTTTTTTCCTCTAAGTAAAGTAGTTATGTTCCAAGTGTCATTATTCTCTAGAGTAGCAAGCTCATTCTTCATAGCTAATTGCCATTCTTTAGACTTAGATGCTTCTAGATAACTATTAGGTTCTTAAATAATAAACACTTTAATGAGTAATGCCACAAAATCAAGGGAGTAAGTTTGAAAGGGTGACAAGGCAAATAAAGGATAAGGTGTTGAAGAAATGGATTAAGTGAGCTGTACAAAATCACCAACAGATGTAATATCACTGGACTATATAGCATGCACAAAGTCATGTATCCACTATGAAGGATGTTTGACCCTTGTGGAATGCCATAATAGTACCTAAGACTAATTATTAGTAAGATGATCAATAGAATAATCAGTTGAAGACTGATCTAATCTATGACAAGAAGTAACAATAGGGGGAGAAGGGTGTAAACCAAAAGAATTTGATAAAGGAAACTAATCAGAAGAAGCCTGACTAGAGGATGAAAGTATATGACGATCAAACAAAGCATGAGATTTAGAAGGAAAGGACATGGAAGATGTAGATTCAAATGTTAAAGGAGGACGTAATAAAGAATCATTGGCAAAATAATCATGGGAAATGTTGTGGAAAGAACTTGTAAGTCCTTAAAAGGAAATTTTGTCTCAAAGAACAGAACATCTCTTGACATAAGTATTCGATGATGAGTAAGATCATACACATGATATCCCTTTTGTGTAGAAGGATAACCAAGAAAGACATGCTTAAGTGATCTAGACTTGAATTTATCCTTAGGAGTAGGATGGTTAGCTACAAAACATAAGCATCCCATGACTCGAAGGTGATCATAAGTGGGAATGTGACCAAACAAGTTCTCATAGGGTGACTTCGAATTCAAAATTGCCATTAGCATTTGATTAACTAAGTAGGTAGCAATGAAGATAAATTATCCCTAAATTCTCTTAGGCAAATTAGCTTGAAGAGATAAAGCTCTTGCCATTTCTAATAAATGGTGATGTTTTTTTTTTCTACCCGCCCACTTTGTTGTGGAGTATATGTAATGGTTGTCTAGTAAATATTAAATAATACCCAAACTTGAAAATATGGACTGACATTAACCAAACAAAAATTCAGACCCATTGTCACTACACACAAATTTAGGAGTGACACTAAAATGATTAGACACATAAGCAAAGAAGTTAAAAAGAATAGAAGGAACCGGGCTCTTGTGCTGAAGAAGGAAAGTCCAGGTAAATCTAGTACAATCATTAACAATAGTTAGAAAGTAATGTGCACTTGTAATTGAAGCTTCCCTATATGGAACCTAAACATCCATGTGCAAGAGCTTAAAGGCAGAAATATGATCACTCTTACTAAAGGGCAACCTATAAAATTTTGCCTCAAGATACGCATCATAAGAAAATTCTTAGAAATCAAAATGTTTACAATCTGCTAAGTGTTTAAGCTTAGATAAGGAAGTATGTCCAAGCCGAGAATGAAACAACTTAAGAGAAATGACAGAAGAATTACAAGAAGGTATTGCTAAAGAACAAATAGGGAAAGATAAAGCATCAATCATAGCACCATGATTTGGACTCCTTTCCACTTGGAGAACATACAAACCATTCATAGCTCTATCTTTGGCAACAACTCTCTTAGTTTTCTGGTCTTATGCAGCATGCTCGTAAGGATCAAAATGTGCAATCAAGTGATGATCTCTAACAAAATTATGTACAGATAATAGGTTGTGTATGAAAGTGGGTTCCATGTATACATTGTGTATAACAAGTATAGAGGTTAAGGAAACAGAACCTGCTTATGTGACTATAAGTTCTTTTCCATATGGTAATTTAACTCATGTAAGATGTAAAAGATCAACTATATTATGTAGGATTGTGTGATAAGGTGTAATATGATTTATGGCACCAATGTCTACTATCCAAAAGTCCTTACAATTATCTAGAATATGTAAGCAAAAGAGATTAGCTTGAAACACACTTGAAAAATGCACATTATTGGCCATTGTTGGAGAACAATTTTGATTTCCTTTCTCCTGCATAAACTTCATAAATTCTTGATAGATATTCTGCATATAATGTGGATTACTCCCATTATTAAGGTGTTGCACTAGTCCTAAATCCTCATCAAAGCAGTCTGCATTAGAACTACCATGCTGTTCAATCACCTCCTTCCACAATTGTTCAGCAAATTGAACATATATGAAACTTTGACCAATCTCAGTGTTCATTGAATTCAATATCCAACACCATACCATATAATCACAACATAACCAACACACAATATCAAGAGAATCAACGTTAGGTTTTACTACAATAACATCTATAAAACCTAGTTTTAATTTGGCCCTAAGCCCTTGCTTAATCAACCGATTCCAACTTAGAAAGTTATTCCCGTTAAAAATTAGGGTTCCAATAGCCATATTGTGATTATCCAAGTTCGATAAGAAAAACGAATCAGAAATTGAAGGATCTATCACTGCATTTCCTAATGTATTACAATCTGCTACAATATTTCCTACCGTATTACCTACGAATCTTCTAGAGAACTCATGATCTAAACATAAACAAGGAAAGACATTACCTCAGCCGAGCTTTAATACCATGTGAGAAGTAAAACCTTGTTATAGATTCAAGTCATTGTCCCCTACAAATTTGTGTAAAGGCAAAGCAAGAATTCAAGACTTCTAGAAGAAGAAAAAGATGAGAAGAGAGGAAGTTTTGTGTAAAATTGTATGACTTAATTAATTAAGCTATATACATAGTAGTATTTATATTACCACCATTACACGTGTAAAGCCATTAACTAATATACATTAAAGGAATGAAAACATCTTAACTATACAAACTATATAACTAACTGTACATAAACAACTGACTGAATACAAAGTATATAGTCCTACAGAATCGTAGTGAAAGTTGCATCCATGAAATCCCCACCCCCGCACCCCCCCCCCCCAACCGAAAACGTCGAGTACCCAAATGTAAGCTACAACCTCTCTATCATGCTTTTGACGTGTCTATAACTCTTTAGCATGGTAATTTTGATCTCCAGGTGATCCACAATCTTGAATCGCTTGCTACTCAATTCCTACATAACTAAGTAGAAATTTGTCTACCTATCTTGCGTAAACAGTTGAAAATGAACATTGAGAAGCTACATGCCAAGTAAGTTTAAAATCTTTGCATTCATATGCTTTGTTTTCAACCAATACTTAAATAATTGTTTGATTAATGGTGTACTGGCAAGATAATAAGGTAGGACGTCAAAAGTTTAATGGACTAATAAGGACTATGTCTTAGATATAGAAATGGAAACTACTAGAGTTTGGTTGATTGCTGTTCGACAAAGGGTAAAAGGGATTATAAATGTAGTATGAAAATCTCCTTTAATATTATACAATATTTATCCCTAAGAAACCTGTCTCCTACTCTTAGAGCATTTTAAGGAATTCATTGTTTTGTCCCTAAATTACTTCACAAAAATATCTTCACATTATTTTTTTAATTTTTATGAGCCTTAATTACTACCTTTAAATAATAAAAAACTTTAAAAAAGGGAGAAAGACATCCCATGTCGAGAGAACATCCCAACAATAAGCGGTGCAGTTATCCCTTAGAGACAGGGCCGTATTCCTCCACATCAGACAAGGAATGATAAGTAAAGATGGTCTTATGGTTGAATTATCAAACGTGCTAATGTATAATGTATAATAAAAGTTTAATGGTTCATGTTAAATGTTACACATATAAATATTGGAAAAATAAATACATAAATAAATAAGAGATCAATTAGTTACTTTTAAATCTAAATAACAATTATGTACACAAATATATATCAATACATATATGTGCAACAAGATATGCTTATATATATATATTAACGGACAATGTACGCGCGTTGTGTGTCTATAAAATGAATAAAACTATACAGTACAATCTAATATATTATAATATTAATAGAAGATATTAATAGATGAGGAAGAGAGAAAGATGGGGGTTGTGGAGAGAGAAATAGAAGGTAGTAGGAATGTTGAAAAAGAAAGAGAGAGAAGAGTAGTGAGAATGTTGGAGTAAGGAGGGAGAGAATGAAATAGGAGGGTTATGCTTTCGTAAAATTCTAAAATTGCACTGTATTCATAATGAAATATATTAAAAAATCATTTATCAATTATCAAAATTTTATCTAAAATGTTACATAAGTAGAAACTACTAAGATCTTATTTTGGTGATTAATTAAGGCTCCATTTGCTTTAATAATAAATATATATATATATATATATATACACACACACATACACACACACATAGATAAACACACAGATCACAATTTAAAAAATAATAATAATAAATGGGATAGTTAGCAACACTATTGAATGATGCAAAGGTATACATTTATCCTGTATGTGCATATAAATATACTAACAGATGATGTACCCACGTTACGTATCCACAAAATAAATAAAATTATACAATATAATTAAATATATTATAATATTGATAAAAGATAATAATAGAGAAGGAAGAGAGAGAAATGGGGGTGGTGGGAAGAGGAATAAGGAGTAGTGAAAATGTTGAAAGAGGAGAGAGAGAGAGAGAGAGAGAGAGAGAGGGGGGAGGGGGGGATTGGGAATGTTGGAGGAGGGAGAAAGAGACATGGCGAGAATTATATTTTCTTAAAATTTCTAAATTATCTTATATCTATAATCAAATATATTAAAGAAAATTGTTTATCAATAATGAAAATTTTAATTTAAAAGGTTAAATAAGTAAAAATAATCAAGATGTTGTTTTGATAGTTATTTAAGGCTCCAAATGCTTTAATAATATAGATATATGTATATATATAATATATAACTCAAATAAGTATGTAATTAGGATGTGTTGTTTGTAGAAAGAAGAAAAGTTTTGCCTATTAATATACAAAAGCATTACCGATAACTTTAATGCCTAGTGAAATGATATATGCATATAACTTTGTTAAGATTAAATTAAAATCATGATCCTTTGTTGAATACATACATATGAATATGCATCTATATATATACATATATATATATATATCCATAATGTATGGGAGTTCACTAACTTGCAAACAGAAATATAAATTGTGTTACCACCACTAGTTGACCAAATATAAAATGAGAAGAAATAGCTACATAACATGGATATAAACCCATGTGGGCTATTAAGAATACATGGAGGAAAGCATTAGATCCATACGGATATGATTATATATATATAGAAATGGATCATTTAATTATATCATCATGATGTCATTTTTTTTTCTATACTATCAACTATTAATTGCGCATGTCTATATCTTAAGGGGATAACTTTACGAAACTAACTTTAGGATTTGTCTCGAATTTTGAATTATGATGTCATCTTTTTTCCTATAATATCAACCATTAATTACACGTATCTATATTTTAAAGAAATAACTTTGGGAAATTTTTGAAAAAGTAATTTTAGAGGATATATATATATATACCCAAACAACATATTCAATTCTTCATAAAAAGGGGACTAATAAATACATAAAAATGCTTTGCTTATAATAAGTATGTTCTATTTAGTCATAGCTATATACATATACTTATATATATGTATGTTTTCAAATAAATGTAATGGTACATTGTCTCTAACATACTTGGAAAATATAAATATTTACATATCTCGTACTCCTTTTAGGAAAAACATACTAATTTCCATGAATATATCAATGATATTTATGTATTTGTAGCTCAATCATTTTATGTATGTATGTATGTATATATATATATATATAAATATATATTAGAGAGAAAGTGAGAAAGAGAAAGAGAAAGAAATATCAATAAAAATATATGACATTTAATTAAAAAAAATTAATTTGATTAGTAATATTTCAATACTATGCTAGTGAATATGTTAATAGTTCATTCTTATGTGAAGTTAAATTATGAGTTGAGTGTATATGTTGATGAATACCTTTTGATTTCCAGAAAATCAATAAATACATTTTAAGTTATACGAAACCCTATTATTATCAAGAGTTAATCTATATTGTAGCAAGGGGGGTTGTATATGTTGAGATTTTAGGAGAAATATAGAAGGTAAATTAAAAAGGTATAAGAGAAAATACTTAGTGTAGAGGCTTCTATACTGCAAATAGAATTAGGAAAGGGACACATTTACATACCTTGATAATTTAAGTTATCTAGTAGTTAAATATATGTTCAAATAAGAATTCAAAACCAAACAATAACAAATAAGAAATAATTGGTATCAAACTAGCAACTACCTTTAAATGTACACATCAATACCTTTTATTAAATCCTAGTTTGTAAAATCTAGGTTAAGTAGAGGAAGAACTAAAGAAAATGTATAAAATATAAAATAAAACAAAACAAAATAGAATACATACATACATATATATATATATATATAAGGCATCTAAACTAGGGTTTTACGTAAATTATGGTAGGTATCTAACTCATTTCAATAGCATGGTTTCCTAAATTTCTTATTAAGTCTTATTATCTCTTTAAGTGATCTAATCATTGAAATCAAGATATACAAAGGACTATACCAAGCAAGTAATTATACCTAAGTGAGTGACTCTCAATGATTACTATACTTGCTTATGTTTGTAGTCTAATTGCACTTAAATTATATATTTGAAATGGATATGTGTTGGGATATGGGGAAATGCATATTTTTGGCATTGCTTGATATGTGGTTTGAAAATACTCTAAATAATGTAGACAGAGAAATGGGTTACCATGTTCATTAATTGCATTACTATTACTGATAGTCTATCGTATTTGCTTGGTCACCTTGTAATGAATATAATGACTATTCAACTTAAAATTTAAATCGGACATGTGTTGCATAACTACATGAAAAACGCCATCAGCATCATGTAATGGCACAAAGAGGCCATACAAAGGTGATGCTTTGTCCACAACCTCGCCCTAACCTTTAGAAACTACTACGTATATGAGAATGTTATCCTTTAACTAGGGCTTTGTCCGCTAATATAACCACTCAGGGTTACCCACACTCTCGAGACTATATGTATTACCAAATCTTTAGTTTAATATTTAAAATTAAAATCTCATTGAGCTAGACTTGCAATATTTTGATATGTCATAATTAATAAGATATTGGGCCGAAGGCGATTTTTCTTGGAGTGATGATGCCTAAAGCTGACGAGTTGGTACTTATTCCATGTCCCCTAGCAACTGGAGGGCGTAAATTTGAACTATACATAAGTTTTAAATCACTGTATATGCTGTTGTATTCATATGGTTAAACATGTATTGTACACTAGTGGTTGATAACTTGCTTGCTAATTGCTTGTTGTATGGTATAAGGGATGATCTCACTAAGCCGTGGTTTTGCTCGCTCTCCAATAGTCTTTCTTGCAAGCTATATCAAAGTTGAGAATGGTTTAGAGCCAAGCAACGAGTATACAAGCCTCAGACAATGAAGGATTGGCGTAGGATAGAATATTATTTAGACTAAACTTAAATCGTATAAGAGAGAATATTAAAACATATGTTCTTCTATTTTCAAAATTTTTATCCCTTTAAACTTATTTTGTACCAAAATCCTTTAAAAAGTTTTAACTACCCGATCTTATTATTTGGTAAGGGATTTCAATTCTCTGCAATTCTAGTGAAATGTAGAATATTGGTTTCAATAGATATTTTCATATAAATGTACTATATATATATATATAATGATTAAATGTAATGGGTAAATATTTGATTAAAGTCTTGCAACTTCTTACTTGTAAGGCAATCTTCATATTGTAGGTACACATATCATATGACAATTTTAGGATAATTCTACTAGAACCCCTTTAGAGCCGTAACAGTTTGGAGGTTGATCTTGGTTGTTGCATGGCTCCTAGACAAATAGTTGAAACCAAGCATCATAGAAGATCATTGGATCACTTACAAGGATGTAATGATTGTTATTGAAGCCTTATTTTCTACTTTACTCTTCATGGACTTAGGCTTGATTTTGAGTAAACTTAAAGGCTCATAAGAATTAAAAGTAGTTAATTTTTATTATAAGTAAACCTATGGCTTATTTAAGCGTTTTGAAGGCTAATTAAAGTTAAATGAAGCTCAAATGAGCTTAAAATGACTTTTCAAGTTTATTTTTTGAGCTCAAGATAATCTAATAAGGCCGAAAGCGAAAAATCAGGTTTAGTAATTGTTATTCCAAGCTTACCAAGGCATTAAATTAAAATAAGCCAATAAGTCCAATTACCAAAATAACCTTCTAGAAAACTGATCTAACGCATTAAATAGGGCCTTTTATCAAAATGGACCTTTATAGATTACAAGCCAAATTATAACACTCTAAAAATGTATTGAAGGAGTGGAATGGGAAACTGTTGGGAATGTCTTTGATCTTGTCTAAGAAAGTGGAAGAAGATGCAAATATTAAAAGAACAATATGATTCTCATCCATTAAAAGAAGATAGAGTGAGGCTTAGTGAAGTGCAACCACAACTTTCCTACAATCCTTCTTATGAAGAAAGTCTACCGTATCCAATAGTTGAAGAATAGAGTAAAGATGCAACCAGACCAATCATAATAGGGTACCTGATCCATTTGACCCATTAAAAACCCTATAAGGCTAAACCTTATAGGATTTAGGTCAGGTTTCAGAATTAAGTTAAAATTCGATAGCTTATAAGGTTAAGTTATGAGATTCCAAAAAAACTTGATGGAAAACCCAACGTGATAATAAGTATAAATAATATAAACAAAGTTAAGTTGATTATAAATAAATGTAAACAAATTTAATTATTAAAAAGAAAAGAAAAAAGAAAAAGGACCTTTACCCATTCATCGTAAGTCCGTGACCACACCTTGATTAGCCCATGTTTTACACTTTCGTCAAAACTTTACAATTTACAATTTAGTTTTTACATTTGTTCTTTCACTCATCTATTTTCACTTTAGAAAAAACAAGCCTTAGCTACTCTCCACTCATCAGAATCTTTTGCTTTAATATTTATATTTGATATTCATTGCTATGAGCCTTCATTTGTACAAATATACTGTGAACAATTGCAAAAATGATTTAGGTTGTATAGAATTCTGAAGTAGAAAATGAATGAATATGCTCTAGAACTCCATCAGGTTTCCACTATCTATCATTGGAATGAAATTGGAAAAAAAAATGAATATCTCAATCTCGAGCTAACTAATTCCAGTATTTATACAATAATAACTAACTACCATGTATCATCATGCTATTGGATACAAATGGACAAATAGATAAATGCTAGCTACATAAATAAGTAATCTCAAGTTGAAGCCAACTGAAGGCCCAACTTAGATAGAAAATTTCGCAACTGCTATAAGGATGAAGGCTTAGTCATAATATCAGCAAGCTATTGAGAGCTAGGAACATAAATCAAATGTAGAAATCCCTCATTCACATGATGTCAAATAAAATGGACATCAACGTCAATGTATTTAGTCCGAGCATGCAAACAAGGATCACACGCAATCAACATAGCAGAACAATTGTCACAAGATAAACTAATAGGTAAAGAAATCAGAACATTTAAGTCGCGAAGAATAAAGGAAGTCCACAAAAGTTCCTTAGCAATAAAGACCATGCTTTTATATTTCGCCTCAATAGTAGAAGTACTAATGATGTTATGTTTTTTAAATTTCCATGTGACAAGTGCACCTCCTAGCATGATACAATATCCCGTAAGAGACTTACAATCAAATGTATGCAAACCCCAATCAAAATCAAAAAACGCATGAAGCTCAAACAAATTGGTTGAAGGATAGAATAAACCAAGGTCAATAGAGCCTTTCAAACATTTCAACAAATGAACAGCTGCTTGCTAATGTGGAGTTTTAGGCCGTGAAAGGAATTGACTTAGCTTGGTGACAACAAATGTAATATCAAGCCTTAACAAAGTTAGATAAAGCAAACAACTAACAAGATGCCTATATAAGTAAGGATCAACAAGTTCATTGCTAAACTCCTTAGTGAGAAGCAATCCCAAAGGTAATGGCAATGACTGAGGCTTACAATTAACTAAACCCATGTCAATGAGCATATCAAAAATAAACTTGAGCTGGTGGGAAAGAATGCCGACATCAAAATAACACAACTCCAAACCCAAAGAACCGTACAATGCCTAGGTCCTTGATGGTGAAAGCACCATCTAAACGCTTCTTTAGATCAGCAACCAAGACTTCATTGTTTCCCATAAGAAGCATGTCATCAACATACAACAAAACAACAATAAAATCATGACCAACAGAATATGTAAAGAGAGAATGATCGTTAGAGGATTGTTGGAACCCTTGTTGCAGCAAGAACTTGGAAATTGCAATATTCTACTATCTAGATGCCTACTTAAGTCCATAAAGAGAATGCTTAAGTTTATACACTTGAGCAGGCTTAACTTTAGAATATCCTGGAGGGGGTAACATATAAATCTCCTCATTCAAAAACCTATATAAGAATGCGTTATTGATATCAATATGATATAAGGACCATGATCTTGCAGCAACAATAGCAAGAAGAATTCTAACTGTACTTAACTTTGCTGTAAGTGAGAAAGAATCATGATAATCAATACCCTCAACTTGAGTGTATCCTTTAGCTACAAGCCTAGCCTTATATCTTTTAATTGAGCCATTGGGCTTATACTTAACTTTATAAACCCATTTTGACCCAATAGGTTTCTTATCAGGAGGCAATGTTGTCAATTCCCAAGTATCATTTAACTCTAATGCTTCAATTTCCTTGTTCATTTCATGAACCCAATCTTTGTTCTTAAAGGCTTGTAAATATGAATATGGTTCATTAGTTATTAATACATGTGCCAAGGATACAATGTAATCTAATGGGTATGATGCAAAAGTTTCTAATTTGAACAAAGGATATTGTAAATGAAGAGAATAAGCATCAACAGGCATATCAATAGAACAACCACATACAATATTGATCAATAGACTTTCTCAGCTGACTATGATCAGATGAAGGCAAAGAGGAGGAATTATCTTAATGATCCAAAATAGATGGTGCTGAATCAGAAGTGGACTGCGCAGGTGATATTAAAACAAAGGCTGTAACAACAGTAAAGGAATCTATTGACAAGGGAGGTCGAGAACTGGGCTGGACAAAAGAATTATCAAACAAATCAAGAGAGGACTTGTGTTTGTAAGGAAAAATAGATTCACAGAAAATGACATCACGACTCAAAAGAATTTTATGAGATTGCATGTCAAAGACTTTATAGCCTTTCTTCCCATGGACATAACCTAAGAATATACACTTGATTCCTCTTAGGTCAAATTTTTCTTCATGTGGTGAAGTGGATGTAATATAACACAAACAACCCATTACACGAAGGTGATCATATGTTGGTTTTACTCCAAATAAAAGCTCATGTAGAGTTTGCCACTGTAATTTGGACATAGGCATGAGATTGATAAGGTAAGTGGTAATAAGTAATTATTCTCCCCAAAAATGTTTTGAAAGATTAACATGGATTCTTAAGGCTCTAGTTGTATCAAAAAGGTATCGGTGTTTATGCTCCACTCACCCATTTTGTTGTGGTGTATAGATCATAGAAGTTTGATGAAACATTCCTAGATCATGAAACGTGGACTGACATGTATGAGATAGAAATTTGAATCCATTATTTGTTCTTATGACCTTAAAAACTGATTCTTGATCATTTTAAAGAAGGCATCCAATACCAACACAACTTGAGACTTATTATTAAGTAAGTAAGTCCAAGTACTGCAATTGTAATAATCTTAAATAGTAAGAAAATATTGAGCCCTAGAAATTGAAGGAACAAAAAAAGGGCCCCATACATCAATGTGAAGCAAATGAAACAGTTGTAATGAACGACTGGAACTTCTAGCAAAATAAAGTCTATGTGACTTAGACTTATAGTAAGTGTCACAAATGAATTCATGAGAACTAATTGACTGACAACCATCAACATGCTACAATTTTGACAAAGAAACATGCCCCAATCTGTCATGAAACAGTCGTATTGTATCGGTCTTATTACATGTAACAAGTGATGAAGTGGTCAAATCACATGTCTATTGAGAAATATCACTAGAAAGAGCAATATGACGCATGCCTTTGCCAAAGCTATTGTTTGATCAATTTTTAAGTCTTGAAAAATGAAGGAGGATGAATCAATCTTGGCTTTAATTTTGTTATCAGCTAACACATGATGTACTGATAATAGGTTTTGTTTAAAGTCTGGTACAAGTAAGACATTGTGCAACACTAGTGATGAATTTAGAATAACAGTTCCAACTAAGTGAACAACTTTAATTGTGCCATTAGGTAATCTAATGTGTATAGGTTGTTTCAAAGGGTATAGATGATGAAAAAGAGTTTTAAATGGTGTCATATGATCCATGGCACCTATATCTACAATCCAATTAACAATATTATTATTCAAAGCACTAAGAACTAAAGAAGTGTTAGAAATACCAAAAAATTGAATGGTCGCTGCCACATGAGCTACTGTTACCTCATCCTATCCTTGTTTATCCTTCAAAAGTTTGTATAGTTCTTGACAAACTGTTTGAATAATTTCTATACTTAAAACATCTACTTTTCCTGCTTTAAAAACAAGAATTAGTACTCTAACTTACATCATCAGTTATGATGTCGAATGGCATATTATAACCACTCATGGAAGGTTTCTCCATCAACCACTACGTAGCCATTCAATTTTGAAACTTTCCATTTCGTTTACCCTTGAACCAATCAGGATATCCAATAAGCATGAAAATAGTTATCAATTGTATGCCCTTCCATCTTGCAATGCTTACAAATCAGCCTATTAAAACTCTTTTCTTTTCTTCTATCCATAACTCCTTTTACAATTGAACTAGGTTTATTGGATGTAAAAGCAAATGCATCAATATTAGAAACATTACAAAAAGTAATTTGCTTTTGTTTCTCCACTTGTTGAACAATGTAATAGGCCTTATTTACCGTCGATAATGGATCTATGGATAAAATTTGGTTCCTTACCAACTCATATCCTTCATTCAATCTAATCAAAAATTGCATCAACCTAGTGTTGGACTCAAATTTTGCTATCCTTTCTTTCAAGTTACAAGTACAATACTCCACTCTACTACAATCACACATTGGATAACTATATAAGGCCTGTAGCTCATCCCAAAACCTTTTCAATCTGTCATAGTAGCTTATTACAGATCGATTTATTTGTCTCACATTATTAAGCTCAAACTAAAGTTGAAAGATAAGTGGAGCATTGCCTTATCCATATTGATCCGAAATTTCTTACCACAATTCAAAAGCTGATTATGCATAAACATAATTTTGAGCCAATTCACTTTTCATTGAATTCATAAGCCAACATCTAACCAGATAATCTACTCTAGTCCAGCGTATCAAATTAGCCAAATTAGGATTAGGTTTTCTAATGCTACCATCGATGACACCAATTTTAAGCTTAGCGCCTAATCCGATCTTAATTAACCTACTCTAAGCTAAATAATTGACTCCATTAAACACAATGTTACCTATTATCATATTCAGACTATCAGATGAAGAGATATACAAAGGATCATTTTGAAATTACTCAATTTATTGAATATGCAATTGCTAACCTTAGTCGCTCATGATCGAATTATAGACAATGAACATAAAGAAAATTGATAGATCTTACTATAGCAACACTAATACCATATGAACAATTGCAAAAACAATTCAAGTTGTATAGAATTTCAAAGTAGAAAAGGATTGAATCTTCTCTAGAACTCCATCGAGTTTCCACTATCTATCATTGGATGAAACAGAAAAAAAAAAAATGAATATCTCAATCTCAAGCTAACTAAGTCCAGTATTTATACAACAATAACTAACTGCCACGTATCATCATGCTATTGGATACAAATGAACAAATAGATAAATGCCAGCTGTACAAATAAGTAATTAGTAATCTTCACATATACCAAAGGAGACATCTCATACTTGCATACTTAGAGATATTAGTTTTAGCTATATATTCCAACAAGCAAATCATTCTCAAATAATGGAGAGCAACATCATATATCAAAGCAAAAAGTTATGTCTCATAACTATATGTACTTAAATTCTAATCGGAAACTAATCCTACATCATTGTTCCTTTACAATGTCTCAAATATTAGTCTTATTTACTGGGTTGGGGGCAGAGAGGAGTGGTGCCAATTTCGAGCTTTATAATTTCATAATGAGACAAGTCGTGGGTTTATAATTAAAAAAGAAAAAAGAAAAAAATATATAGGGTTTTTAATGGGTTCTGAGAATCCTTTTGAGGAAGTAAGATGAGTTTAGGTCTTAAAAAACCCATCCCAAAAAAATCAAGCCCAGAATACATAATTGGGCTAACAAATAGTTATTAGAAAGGAGGAGACTCAAACTACTAAAAGGTATATTATACTCAATTCCATTATTTACTTTACATCATACGGTCCTCCCAAATTGTTCTTAAGGAAATAGAAAGATATTTTGCTGACTTCTTTTTTGGAGATGTGATGAGAGATCTCGACCTGTTCATCGGATAAAGTGTCTTTGTATTCCAATTGAGGAAGGAAGTATTGGCATTAAACGGCTAGTGATATTGTCTTCGTACAGGATATGAAGCTATGGTGGTTGTTTCATCCGAGCAAATCATTGTTTTTCAGTCTACTTCAAAGAAAAATATAGTAAAGGGTTGTACCTAAATATGGTTATAGCAAGGTCTTTTTATTCACTAGCATGGAAAAGGCTAATACAAGCAAGGGAAATGACAGAAAAATACATAGCTTTTGGTGTAGACAATGGAGATACAAGTTTCCGGTTTGATTGGTTTAAAGGAAAAGCTCTGAGTGATTAGGACATCATCTGATCATTGTGCCAAAGAAAAAATCACCGATAACCTTATTGGAAATCAACGGAATACTTAGAAACTATCTCATGATGTAGATTAGGAACATGTACTTCACATTTAGCCTAATTGCAGCCGAAGCTAGAAGACAAGGTGTAATGTCATGGAAGCTGTCTGCAAATGATAACTTTCTCCAGCAAATCAAAGTGGAAGGAGTTGCATGCTGTTGACCATGACGTTATAAAAATCTGTCTTGCTTTTGGCAACTCACGTTCAACCCAAAATTTCCTTTTTCATTTGGAAAATCTCTAACGGAGCAGCTTCCATCGTTGATACTCTACAAAGAAGAGGAATTCGATTATACTTTAGATGTTGGCTTTGCAAGAAGGCAGGGGACCCTATCAATCCCTGTTTCAACCCAAAGTGGCTGTTTTAAGTTGATCATGGATGGATATAAATCGCAAGAGGGAGCTGCTGCTGGAGGTCTCGTCAGGGATTCAAATGGAAGAATGTTTTGCGCAAACAAGAAAGTTTTCTAAAAAAGATCCCCATTTTACTATTTTAGATTTATCTATTTTAGAGGATCACAAGTTATAAAGATTGAAATGCTTGAACTATCTGCCGTTGAGTTTGGATATTTGTTATGTTGCCAAAGCAAGGTCCACATTATTCGTACAGAATCCAATTCTCTTCTTGTAGTGTGAGTTGGTTACCTTAAAATTTGTTAACCTCAATTGGATACATATCATGCCATTCGTCGCACTCAAGAAATAATGAAGGATTTAGGGGCTCTATTTCTCACGCTTTTAGGGAACGCAACTAATCAGTAGACTACTTGTCTAAAGGGGCCAGAAAAGGGAATTATTCCTTTGTTTTTTTTTCTTTTGTCAAATTCATCAGAAGACTACTCTATTTATTACCGAATAATGTAACTCCTCAGTTTTTGGAATAAAAGTACTTTTCTTTGTTGGGTCCTTTATCCTATGTATGGGAAGAGGGATTGAATTAAAAAGGAAGAAGAGTGGAAGGGAAGAGTTAGAGAAGTAAGAAATTAAAGGGAAAGTTTTTGTTTGGATTAAAAAGAAATAGGAAGAACTAATTTTGAATGGAAAATTACTTAAATGTTTTTTTTTTTTTATACTTGTTAAATTACTAAAAAGTCCTTAAAAACTTCAACTATCTTTTCAATACAAGAATATTTTCCACATTTTCCTCCCACTTTCTCTCCATATGCGGAGAGAATGGATTTATGTAGGATCTAAGGAAAAATTTTTAAAGAACAATTATTCGATTCATTTTCTTTCACTTTACCAAACAAAGAAATGGAAAACTTTCCTTCCCAATTCCTTTATTTCCCTTTCTTTCCTCCTGTTCAAACATAGCGTTATGTTACTTTATCTAAAGCTTCTAAAGTTATTTTCTTGAGATACATGTGATTTATAATTGAGATCAAATTAAAGAAGATGATGTTATGATGATATTATAAGATATTTAAAAATTTTAAACAATTTTAACCATTAAATCAGTATCTTTACAATCTAAAATACTTTAAAGGATTAATTTCCATTTAGATATTCAATCCACTAGGCTAGGCTAGAATAAGTAAATTCAAAAATTGAAAATTTAATGCTTTTGTTATATTTCAATTTTTTTCTTTATTTTTTCAATAGGAAAATTATAATGAAAGAGATTAACATTTAAGAGTAAGTTTAAATAAAGAATTAATGTTTCACAAAGTTCAATTAAGGGATCAAAGTTTTGAAAAATTCAAATAAAAGATCAAAGTTTTACAAAATAATTTTATAATTTAATTATTTTAAATCCTTTATTTGAATTATTTTATGAAACTTTAATCATTTATTTGAACTTTTTGAAATATTCATTTCTTATTTGAATTTTTTAAAATGATGATCTTTTATTTAAATTTGTCCTTAAACATTAATTCTCTCCGTTATAATTTTTCCTTTTTTCAATATAGTATTATTGTTATTGTTAAGGTAAAAAAATATATTAAAATGGGAATAAACCATTATTAAGTGTACAAACGAAAGAATTTGAATCCTTGTACAATAAAAGGCTGTAAGTTAATTAGCCTAAATGCTACAGTTAATTGATAACTACTTGTTCTCTTAATGAACCCAGTGCTTTTTTGTTACGTACTCAATTAAAATCCCATACACGTGCCCGTGATTCCAGAAAGGACCCCTAAATCATGCACACAAGTTAAAAACCTAAGTCAACCCACCTCAAATTCACCTCTTTCATGAGCTTTGGGACTTGTATGGTTAGCCTTTATAAGACCATGTTTATAAATAAAGTAATGGAGAGCCATTTAAAATGTCAAATCAACATTTTAAACAATTTATTTTTCTAAATAATTTTCTACTTTATAAAAAAAAAATAGTTCATTAAAGTTATTTATTTATTTTTTAAATCTTTTGTAGGTCTCATATTATTATTTCTTTTTAAACAATATAAAAATTATTATTTAGATATTTTTAAAATGTTGATTTGACATTTTAAATGGCTCTCCATTACTTTATTNCCAGTGCTTTTTTGTTACGTACTCAATTAAAATCCCATACACGTGCCCGTGATTCCAGAAAGGACCCCTAAATCATGCACACAAGTTAAAAACCTAAGTCAACCCACCTCAAATTCACCTCTTTCATGAGCTTTGGGACTTGTATGGTTAGCCTTTATAAGACCATGTTTATAAATAAAGTAATGGAGAGCCATTTAAAATGTCAAATCAACATTTTAAACAATTTATTTTTCTAAATAATTTTCTACTTTATAAAAAAAAAATAGTTCATTAAAGTTATTTATTTATTTTTTAAATCTTTTGTAGGTCTCATATTATTATTTCTTTTTAAACAATATAAAAATTATTATTTAGATATTTTTAAATATAAAAAAATTATTTCACTAATCTTACATATTATAATATTTATTTATTTTTTATTATGGCAAAAATATAAAAAGGAACATCAATAATTTAAAAAAAAAAAAACACCATCGATAAGATGATGGAAATCATCTACATCGGACATCAGGCAATGCAAAACACTGGGTTATCATTTCATTTTAAATATGAAGGGAAATATTATAATAGTAATTTATAATATCACCTACAATTATCACAATTATTTATTATTGTGGAAAAACAACCTAAAATTTAAAAAATTGGTCAATGGCAGAAATCCTGTAAGGGCTTCCTATAGCCATTGTTCAACGGCTATTTAATACCAAAGAAAAAAACTTAAGAGGACAGATGTTTGTAGACAAATAAATAATACTAATTACTTTTTTTTTAATAACAATTAAATGGACAATATTTTCCATTGATATTTGTTGATTGTGATTGAATCAACTTGGAATGAGTAGGCTCCACTAGAGTTTGGATGGTTTGGGCCTGGATCTTGCCTCTTACTCCTTGATTCATGCAAAAATCTCTCTATAGATATAGCTATGGAGGCCTTCCGATGCTCAAATTAGCAAAGAGAACTAAGGGAAGAAGGAGGGGAGCATTGAGGACTAAAGGAGTAATGCTCATCCAGTGTGTGTGTAAGATGCTGAGAGTTAAGATTGTGTATGGAAAATGAGCCAATAGAGTGGAAAGGAATCCCCTATCTCATGGTGTTTGGTACCTTTTTTGGGAATTACTTGGATACGTAATGTTTTGAGGTTTGCTTGTACTAGCCGTTGGCAAACAACATGTGCTACAGTAGAGACCAAGCAACTCTAAAGGTGGTTAGCCATGATCAACCCGATAACCAAATCTGTAGCTCAAAGGTCTGATATCTACAAGGGCTTTCGAGTATGCCAATAGTACTATGATATTAGACAACCATTAATAGATTGCAAGCTGGCACTAAAGACAAAGGAGGAGTTAAGACATCCAAGGGGGGTCAACAGGTGCTCGATCGAGGATGAGTTGAGACCTAAGTTAATGTCAGGTGATCAGCATGTATAGGTTCGGTAGTCGAGCCAATTTGCTCAGGTGAGACATTTTGAGGCTCATCGAGCAGGTTGTGGTATAAAGTACAAGCTCATTGTTCACCTACACGTCTCTTGGTGGGCTTCCTCGTATGTTGAGCCTCAAGCTAGCCGAGAATTAATTGACAACATTCCTACCCACCCCCTACCCCCTACTCCCCTCAAAGTCTAAGATGCAAGGAGAGTAATCTGTATAAGGCGACCAAGCCGAAGCCAAACTGCCCTTCCTATGAATGGAGGGCCTCGCATTGTTGTTTGGTGACATGATGTCTAGCATCTCTAGTTAGGTCTATCTTCTTGTTCATTGGCATCTGACATGATTGATATGACCATTGGATTGTTTGTAGTGCCATTATGACCTTTTTGGAGAAGTATAGCTTGCATTAATGATCCATCAAAGGTGATTGCGCGCGTTAGATGTCCTCTTGTAAAGCTACGTCAATGATCCATGTGCATAGATCAATTGAGGCTTTTGGCTTAGGAGTAGGATACGTAGACAATTAAAGCTTAGTGTACGTCCCATTGTAGGTTTGTACTCTAGAAATGGAAGAAATCGTTTGCCTTCTCTCCCTAGTTTTCTATGTGGGTAAGTCTTCATCTTTCACTTTACATTGTCAAATTATAGGAGACTCTACCGGATTTTTTACTCTCGAACTAGTTCCTTCTTATTGTAATAATCTTTTTTTTTTTTAGTTGATCTTTGACAATTGTTGACCAAAGCACAACCAATCAGCAAAGTGAGTTTTCTCATCTATCCATTTCAAGGGAAGTAGACGAAGGTTGCAAGGATTTGGCCCGAGAAGGGAGTGATAGCCTTACTACCCTCGAAATGGCTGCAACGATAGTAGTAGGTAACAAAGATGGGGTCATACTATCTTAAGAGAGAATGTGTTTAGTAAAGGCCCCACAATGTATATCTCTTAGATAGCAAGAAGGATAAGGAGGAAGAGTTGCTATGTATGACCAACGCCAACGAAAAGGTATGTGCTTATGTTGCTTATGTAGTAGACAAGTAAAAGCCGAGTTAGGGAGGCATCTGGGTAACAAGTGGAGGTGCCCACAGCTGGACAATGGGCGTATGACATAAGAGATAACCGATCATTCAATATCTATGCGAAGCCGTTTGAGTTAGGTCTTTGGCTTCCCTTTTCAAAGTTCCTTGTAAAGTTTTTCAATTATTTCAAGGTTGTCCCCAAGGAGTCTTGATACTAATGCTTAGGCATAGCAACTCACATTTGAGGCATTATGCCTATAGGAGCTACGAAGGCCAATAGCACAATTGTTCAAGCATTTCTTCCACGTCAAGAGGTTGACCAACAGTTAGGTATATATTTCCAATCAAGGAGGGTCGCTAAGGATCTTTAATGATTTGCCAAACAAGGTCAATAACTAGAAAGATTTCTTCTACTATGTTTACACTCTTAAGTTACTAAGCTTCTTGTCTCAATGGAGATAGCTTATTCAGGGCAAAAAGTTGAGTGGTTTGGGGGTTAAGGACACCACGACCAGTATCAAGCTGTTGAACTTGGTGGGGTAGAAGAAGCTTTTCCCTCTATCTATCTGTCTTAATTATAGAGATTGCTTGGTGTTGTTTGGGCTTGAGACAAGTATTTGCTACCCTTCGCAGAGAAGGGGTAGTTGGTTATCTATCATGTTGCTTCATCGTTCAAGTGGTGAACATTAAGCCTGCTCATCCTTGGCATTGTAAGTACGCTATCTTCATATTATTTTTTACTTAATAAGTTTGTTGGTTTTTTACAGCTATGGAGTTGGCCATAGAAAGGGTAAGTGAAAAGCTAATCGCCATTCAAAGTAAGTAATTGGAGGGTCTCTCCAGGTCGAGCCAGAAAAGAAGACAACTTGCTATGGAGGAGGAGAGGGACACTTCACGTCGCCCCTTGAAGAGAACCAAGAAGAAGAAGGATGGGAAGCAGCAAACACTTCCCGAAGTGGTTCAACAGGTTGCGAGTAATATGCTAGTGGGTATGCCTGCAGTTAGTTCAAGGCTTAAAGGGGTGGCTTTTGGCAATGAGCCAGTCCAAGGTGGCCAGGTGGGGAGCATTGGTGCTTCTTAGGGACCTAGGGAGGGGATGCTTAAGAGGATGTTTAGCAAGAGGATTCAGAGCGAACCTTTCAGAATGTTGAGGTCCCTACAATTAAGATCCCTAACAATGGGGATGTTGCACCGTTGGTTTGTTGCAGTAAGCAACTAGTGGCAGCAAAAATGCAAGCACCTCCTCCTTTGTCCATAAACGAGCCTTCACAAAGGTTGGACCAACTGCAAGTGCACTTTAGATGGCTCTTTGCTAAGAAAAGCTATGTCAAGGCTTTGGCAAAGTTTCTAAGGAAGCATAATGAGATAAGTTGTTCATAGTTTTTGTAAAAGTATTTGGGCCTACTCTGTTGGACTAATTGTACATTGTGTCTACAACTATATGATCTTCTCAAGTTTGTTCTTATGCACAACCAAGCATACTAGTAGTTGCTAGGGAGTTGGGCAAAGGTTGAGGTGGAAAGGCTCTAGGCGGTGCTAGAGCAAGAGAAGAAGGTACACGGCGACTTGGCCACTACATTCAATAGCTTAGAGCGCCAGTACAAGGAGCTGGCTAGGCAAGTCAACAAGTTGAGATGGTGACTCAAAAAAGGCCAAAGACTCTACCAAGGCTATTAAGGAGAAACTGTTTACCATAAAAGCCAAGTTAAAGGCTAAAGGGAAAGAGTTGGAAGGGTTACGGACTGACTTTACATAAAGGGAGGTGAAGCTGTTGAAGGGGAAGGGTCTGGTTGCTAGGTTAGATGAGACATCTTTTTGGAGACCCTTGATGACCCTTTGATTGAGAAGGCCCTTACCTTTGCTAGGTTGTAATGGCTAAAGATGTTCGAAGGTAAGTTCGACCGAAGTTTCTCAAGGCTAATTTGTCCTTCGTGAATTAGGGGGACAACCTTAAGGTTACTACTAGTAGTGGGGAATAGGTCGAGTCTTTTAGAGACTTATCGGGTGGTTCTAATAATAGCTCCAATGCAAGCCATGAAGAGGACAAGGGAAGGGATGGGGGCAGTTAGGTTCAGGTTGAGCAGCAAGAGGAAGGTCAAGGAGAGAATGTTCTAATCAAGTAAGCTAGGGGCAACTTTCTTTCATTTTTGTGTTAATTAATGGTCTAGGTGATGTAAGCTCGCTTTTTCTTGTCTTCTTTGTGTTCCATCAACGGGGGTTGGAATGCCAATTTCCCCATCTCAAATGTAATTATTATGAACTTAAATGAAAAGGCTTTGTTGATGTGCTTGACTCATTTCCATTTTGTTTTCCTTTACCTTCATTGCCTTTCCTTGCTTGTGCATTGCTGCTTCACATTTATACTTTATTTTTGTCTAAGTCTTTTGTGCTACCAGTGATGTTTTTGAGCAGATTAATTCATCTTTTTTTTTTCATGAAGTTTCATGAACACCTTCCCCTAAGGAGGTTGCTTATTCTTGTTCGCAATTGATCCTTTAGGTTCTCCTTAGCCTTAACATGGGCTCATTGTTCAAGGATGATGAATATATATGGATGAATCTTTTGGTGACGTCATGGGATCTTTCGAATAGAGTAGGCTCGGCTTAGTGAATTTTTTCAAAAATTAAGTGATCTCTTTGATAAGGCTTATCTCAAGGAATGTGTATGCCTAGCAGTAATACCGTCTTGGGCAATATGCTTTCTAAAAGCCATTTAATGCACATACAACACATTGTTGCTATCCAAGGCATCTCTTAGGCTCTTAGCACACTTAAGCCATCTAATGAGTATCACATGTAAGGTTGGGGGTGCTCTAAGTCCCATATATAAAGGGTAGTAGGTCCTTGCTTTGCCACACCAAATATCCAAACACTTTTGTAGGGTATAACTAAAAGTCAACTCACTTCTCCCTTTGCCATGAGCATGTTAAAACTGATTAGACTAAGAGAGAAAGAGTGTTCAAGTTAGGGAGGAGGCCTCATTAGCCCCTTCCTTCGAGCTGTGATTGTGAGGTGTAGAGAGTTGTCCAACAATGGGGGGTAGCCCCCAAGCTATGATTGGGAAATATACTCTAGCCTATAAGCCCTTCCTTCTTTCTACCTTAATAATACCTAGCAAAGGGGGAGCTCGAGTGTTATCCACCACTTGTTGGTAGCAGCTTCATTATAGAGGTGCTCGTCTGCAAGAAGTTCTAGGCAATTCTTCCACTTATTATCTTAGATGAAACCAAGTAGGCGAGAGGAAACAATGATGTTTACAATGGCAAAAGGGGTCTTTTTCTCTATGGTGACCTACTAACCACATCAAACTAGGGGTGCTCATGGGAAATCCTCTACTTCACGAGTCTCTTAGTCCACCAGCAAGTAGCCCAGATGGAGTAGGCAAATCATACCTCTATAGTTGTTAAAATTGCGAATTAAAAATATGTTTCTACAAGTTTATGATTTTATAATATTGTTCTTAATTAAAATGAATGTAAAATTATTTATGTGCAAACTTTTAATAAAGTTATGAACTTTCATATGCGATTCTATAAGTTTATGATTTTAAGTTTTGTACGATTTTACCGATTCTGTGCATTTAAATGAACAGTAGAATTTCGATTTTGATAACCATGCATACCTCATCTCCCATCTAAGCTGCCCTAATAAGAGGTTAATTGATCTAGGTGAATCATCAACCTTCCTTTGATGCCAACAAGACCCCTAAAGCTCAAAGATTTTAGTAGAGTTACTAGATCAGCTGTCCCCATTACTGCTTCTATAGAAGACTGGCTCCACTAAGTGGAGTGGAGGCCTTCGCTTAGAGGTTGAGTGTCATTAAGGTCCCCGTAGTTCAAAGCTCAACCCAATTGAAACTTAGGGATATAGTCATAACTAGCCCGATGGAGCTTGTGAGCTGAGTTGAAGTTGAAAGCAATTCCTCTTGGAGAAGGGTCCAAATTGAGAAGCTGAGTCAAAGTTAAGAGCAATCATTCAACTGTGGCATCAAGTAGTAAACTAGGATTTAGGCCCATGCCTTCGTAGTTGTCTTTTCTTTTCTAAATGTAATAGGGGTTGGTATGCAGGCCCTCAGGATCTTATACTTCATTTTGTTAATGGAATAACACTTTTCCTTTCCACCTGCCATTGCTTATCTGCTATTTTGTTCTTCTTTAGCTCTCTTTTTCTATTATTCAACTGTAGTAGCTTCGTATATACCTTCTTTGCTTGCTCATCCTATAATCTTGTTAAGTTTAAAACTTGGACCCAGTTTAATGGCCTTACTCTACATGTATTTAGGGATGAAAATCAATCTGAACATGATGCTTCTATTGTTAGTGTAATGATTAACTTAAGCAAGCGCTTAGGGATGAGGATCGACCCAAAGCTTAGAGCTAGGTGTGAACTAGTGCTATAAAATGGATAAGTACCCGTAGAGTTAGCTTAATCGCTAACTTAAGCAAGGGGCTTCAAGATAAGAATTGACCTAAGGCTTAGAGCTCAATGTAGACCGATGATCTAAAGTGGATACAATGCCTATAAAGTTAATGCAAGGACTACCCTTGGTAAGCCACTCGAGGATGAGAACTGGCCCAATGATAAGAATCAGGCTATTAGGCCGTTGATCTGCAACCGAGCCCGAGGATTAGAAGGCTTGGCAAGGTAGATTCTACTACTCTAGCCGACTTCTGCCGAGGCTAAGTACCTCCTTACCGACCCATTCTGCATGCTAAGCTAAATGACTACCTATTTCTCGTAAGTGGTATGCTAAGAAGCGAAAGATCAAGACAATAGCCAATCCTCATTCTCACTCATGCCAGGCCAATCACTTACTCAGCATCCCCTTTGTCGAGATACCGAGAGAGAGGATTCGAACTGACTAGGCCACCCTTACTCGGACAAGTAGGCCGACCGTACTTTTTATTTGCATCTTCCAACGGCATCATGAAAACAACATCGCTCTTATCCTAACCCTTGAGCAAGACTAAGTGGTAAGTAACCTCACCAAACCAATTCGTGCATCATATCGAATTATGCCATGAGTCCTCGAAAGTTCCATTAGTATGTCACATATTCTAAAGTTGTTCGTAGGTTTTTGCTTACTTTTTATTCGCATTAGTCCTTTCCGCACATTCCCCATCACTTTCCTTTCGAGCTTTCTACAAACTTGGACCCATCCAACGACCGACCTTATCTATTCTTAGTCATGGTTTGCATCACCCAAGGCTTAGAGCCTGGTGTAAACCAATGCTCTAAAGTAGATATGGTACCTGTAGAGTTAGTGTAAGGAATAATCTAGACAAGGCTCTTAAGGATAGAATTGACCCAAGGCTTGTGTTACTAATGCCCTTATGAGAGTGTCGACAGTATTAGTGTAAAGACTAACTTAGGCAAGAGCTTAAGGATGAAAATCAATCGAAGGTTTGGGTTCAGTGTAAACCGATGCCCTGATGAAAGTGCCTATAATGTTAATGTAAAGACTAACCTTGGCAAGAGCTTATGGATGAAAATTGACCTAAGGTTTGGATTTGATATAGACCAATGCCTTGATGAAAGTACCTACATTGTTAGTGTAAAAACTAACTTAACCAAGAGCTTAGGGATGAAAATCAACCCAAGGTTTGGGTTTGGTGTAAACTAATGCCCAAATGGAGTGCCCACAATGTTAGTGTAAAGACTAACCTTAGCAAGAGCTTAGTGATGAAAACTAACCATGTCAAGAGCTTAGAGATGAAAATTAACCTAAGGTTTAAGCTTAATATTGACCAATGCCCTAATGAGAATGCCTACAATGTTAATATAAAGACTAACTTAAGTAAAAGCTTAAGGATGAAAATCGACCCAAGGTTTGAGCTTGATGTAAACCAATGCATTGATGAGAGTGCTTATAGTGTTAACGTAAAGACTAACTCAAGTAAGAGCTTAATGATGAAAATCGACCCATAGTTTGGGTTCAGCACAGGTAAAGGTTACGCGCATACCTAAGGAGAGAGAGGAAAAGAGACAAGCATAGGAAACTCATCAATTCATTAAGTATGATCGAAGTTACATGTGCCTTTGACTTCGTTGTTGTCCCTAGTGGAAATAAAGCCTTAGATTATTGGCATTCCATGCCTTAGGGATAAGCTGTCCATCTAGGGTTTCTAACTTGTAAGCGCCTTTCCCTACGTCTTCTACTACTCACATCAAGTCCTCCCAATTGGGGGAAGCTTACCCTGCCCTTCTTCTAAACTAGTAGCCTCTAATTTTTTGCATACTAGGTCCCTTAGGTAAAAGACCTTGTGTTTGACATTACGGTTGTGGTACTAGGTAACTCGCTACTGATAGGCAGTTGTGTGGGCTCATGTGGCATCATGCACTTCTTCGATGGTGTCAACGCTTGCTTAGAGGGCTATGTGGTTGGTGTTCACATCGAAGTGCTGGATCCTACTAATGGGCAACTCCAACTCAATTGGGAAGACGACCTCTACTTCGAATGCTAGGTGGAAGGGGTTTCTCTAGTGGGGGTCTTGTGCATCATACGATATCTCCAAAGGATGTTTGAGAGCTTATCAGCCCATGCACCTCCTGCTTGCTTTACCCTTTTCTTCAAGCTATTAGGAATTACCTTGTTGATAACTTCAACCTAGTCATTGGTCTGAAGATGAGTGACCTAGGTGTAATATAGCTTGATGCTATGTTCCTCACAAAATTCTCTAAACCGGTCGCTGTCAAATTACCTCCCATTGTCAATGATCGGTATGTATGGCACCTTAAAGCAAGATAATAAGTGGGTGTGCATAAATCCTTAAGCTGCTCGAGCTGTAATGGTGGCTACGGCTAATGCCTCCACCCATTTGGTGAAGTAATCTACCACCACTAGGATGAATTGTCGGCCCGACGATGCCTTTAAGAAGGGACCGAGATCATTTAATCCTAACTGCACAAAAGGCCAAAGGCTTATCAAAGGGTACAATTCTGAACTGAGGAAATGAGTGATCGATGCATGTTTCTAACACGAGTGGCACTTCTAAATGAAGGACTTAGCGTCTTCCTTCATTGTTAGCCAGTAGTAGCCTAACTTAAGTGCTTGAATATATAGTGCTTAGGACTAGATGTGGTTACTACAAATTCCTGTTGGAGCTCCTTGAGGACACGAGTGTCCTCTTACTTCTTGAGGCAACTAAGGAGTATAGTACTCTATCTTCGTTGGTAGAGTACGTCATTTATCAATGTGTAGTTGGTCGCAACATAAGCTAGCCTCTTTGCTTTTGCTTTATCCTTAAGTAATGCCCCTATCTTAAGATATTATGGGAAGGGATCCATTTAAGAGGGCTCAGGATTTATAACCTATACTTCAAGGATTTCCTGTTGTTGTACCTCTATGCTTCGCTCAGGGAGGTACTGTATGAAGAGTAGCTTGTTGCCATCGTATGATGTAAGGTTAATGGATGAGGCTATTCTAAATAGTCAATCTACCTCTGTGTTTTCTACTCGAGGGATTTTGTTGACTTCCCACAACATAAATTCTATAATCAAACCTTGTACAATGTGTAAGTACTTAACCATTGTTTACCCTTTGGTTTCATACTTTCCTTTAGTTTGCTATAACATTAACATCAAGTCTGAGTGTATGTTAAGCTTCTCTACTCCGATGTCTTTAGCAATCTTTAAGTTAGCAATGGGTTCCTCGTATTCAACCTTGTTGAACTATAGAGCATAGAGAATCTTCATTATAAGTGAGCCTTGTAGTGTAATATTGATCTCACTCTCCCTTCCCTCCCTCCCCCTCCACTTCCCACCACCACCACCCCTTAAGTGGAGGAGCCATCAACATGGTGAGCTCAACTTGAGGCTTGTCCGCTCTAGTGTATTTAGTTATGAAATCAACGAGGACCTATACCTTGATTGCGTATCTTATATGGAACTAGACCCCATGGGCACTAAGCTCAAGGGAGCATTTTATCATTTTACCCAAGGTATCTAGATTTTGCAGGATGGCTTTAAGTAGTTGGTCCATCAGTATGACAATTGGGTGTAACTAGAAATGGGGCCCGAGCTTTCAAGCTACGATGACTACTGTAAGGGCAACCTTCTCCACTTTTGTAGACCTGAGCTCTGGCCCTTATAAGATGTGGCTGACGTAGACTGGCTGGTGTTTGTGGCTGTCTGCTTAAATGAAGACTAAGGATAGTGCTTTATCATTGACTACGAGGTACAAGTATAACTCTTCTCTAAGGATTGGCTTGAAGTGTATGGACAGGGTCAATAAGAAATCCTTCAATTCGTCAAATGTTCGCTGACATTCAGTTATGTATTTGAATTTTATGGGGCTTTTTAGTAACTTGAAGAATTATGCACATTTGTTTGCACTTCCAGATACAAATTGATTTAGGGCAGCGATCCTTCCAATTAAGCACTACACCTCTTTAATTTTCTTAGGGCTTTCATGTCCCGAACTGCTTTAATCTTGTCTAAGTTGGCTTTTATCTCTTATTCTGTCACCATGAAACCAAGGGACTTCCCCGATTTGAACCAAAAGATGCATTTCTAGGAATTAAGTTTCATTTGCAACTGGTACAGAGTTTGGAATGTCTTACAAAGGTCATCGATGTGGCCTCTTCTAGTTTTACTTTTGATAATCATTTCATTGACGTAGACCTTGATCTTTTTATCAATCTTTAGCTTAAAGATATGGGTGACCAGACTTTTGTATGTAGCTCCAGCGTTTTTTAGACCAAAGGGCCTTACCTTATAGCAATAGGTCCTAAAGTCTATGATGAAGGATGTGTGAACTTTATCCTCAAAAGCTATCCAAATCTGGTTGTATCCCAAGTAAGCATCCATGAAACTGAGAAGCGCATGGCTGGATGTTAAGTCAACAGGCTGATCTATGTGCAGCAGGGGGAAACAATCCTTGGGGTAAGCCTTGTTAAAATTGATGTAGTGAATGCACATTTACCATTTGCCATTTTCTTTCTTTACGTATACAATGTTAGCGAGCCAGGTGGTGTATTTTTCTTAACTTATGAAGTCTACTCGAAGAAACTTCTACACTTCCTCCCTAATTGTCACCTGGCATTCCGGAGCAAAGCGCTGTTTTTTTTTTTTGTTTGATAAGTTAAGCGACTAGATTGACATTCATGTGATGGGTAGCCTTCAGTATATTGATGGTACCTAGCATCTCTTTTGGGGAAAATGCAAAGACACCTGTGTTTTGCTTAAGGAAGTCTATAGTTTTGGCCTTATCATCATCTAACAATTCTACCCTTATTTTGGTTGTCATTCCTAGGGCATTAGATAACTTGATTTCCTCGCTCTTTTCCGTAAACTCCCATCATACTACTGAGGCTGAGGAGTGGTTGACTCTATGTTCATGATGTTGTTTCTAGATTAGGATTTCAAGTAAAGCAACCTAGATAAGGTCCAATTGCCCCGTACCTTGCTTACACCAGTAGGTGCAATGAACTTCCCTTTAAGGAATTTTTAGCTGATAAGCATGTCAAATTTTATAATACTTGGCCAGCCAAAGATGACATTATATGGTGACCAAAGGTTGACGACGATGAAGTCGATCAACTATGTGGCAATGTGCTCGTTGTCCCCCAATCGAACTAGTAGGGTAATGATTCCCTTTACTGGCACTAGTTTACCTATTCTAAACCTTGTGAAGCCTTGTTTGTAGGCCTGTAGCGGTTCATCAAGTTGTTCCTTCATTTGCTCATAAGTGCTGTAAAAAAGTATACCTATTGAACTTAGGCTATCTACGAACATTTTAGGAACGTCAAAGTATCCAATTTCAACATTTATGATAAGAACATCATTGTAGGGTAGATCAACTCCCTATTTGTCTACTTCGATGAAAGTGATCACAGTATCTTTTGTCTTCAACCTCGTGGTTCTTACAAGGTATACCTCATGTTAGGCCGTTATAGTCTCGGTGTCTAAGAGGAGACTGGGTCCTCTAAATATGGTGTTGATTTGGCCTTATCGTCCCCAATGATTATGTTAATCTGCTGGGGCATTGGTCTGTTCATTATGGTGTTGTTGTTATTGTCCCACTCATCAGCGTTGGATCTAATTCTTCTTATCTGTAATAAGGTGGTTGATGCAGCCTTTATGGACAAGGCCTTCAACTACATCCTTAAGATAGCTGCATTCATTGGTGTTATGTCCATATATACTATAGTAATCACAATACTTGCCTAAGTTTGCCGCTTCTAGGGTTTCGCGAACACTAGGTGGTCATAAGAGCTGTTTTCGAACCTCATACATGATTTCACTTAGTGGTCTGTTGAGGGATGTATACGAAGTGTAATCTTAAAATTTCTATCTTTGCTTATCTAATTTGTTGTATGCTGAGGGTTGCGATTTGGGATCGTGAGGTCTCAAACAATCCTTTGCTAACATGCGAGTGTTGTAGTCCACTTCAAACCAAGCTCAACTAACATCTTCTTAAGCTACATATTTCTTGGCCAATTACATGAACTCATCCAAGGAATCAAGTTTGTTCAATGAGACTGCGTTAAATATCCTTTCATCAGGGTCTATGCCCCTAAGAAGTGCTCGCAAGGCCATTGTGGTGTCGAGCTTGGACATTTATAGCTTTATTTAGTTGAAACGCTCAAGGTATGCCTTAAGGGTTTCATTATACTGATGTCTAACGTTGTAGAGTATGGAAGAGCCTCTCCTTTGAACTCGGGAGCTTAGGAAATGTTGCTGGAATCTATCTCCTAGGTCATTGAATGATGTGATGGAGGTGTTAAGGACGATATTGAACCAAAGTAAGGTTGCTTTTGCTAGCATGTTTGGGAAAACTTTACATATGATGGTGTCTAAGAAGTTATAGAGGCTCATCATTGTCCAAAAGTGGATAAGATGATTATCTGGGTCAGTGGTGCCATCATAAGTGTTCAGGTGTAGTAGCCTTATGCCTACATGCAATATCTGCTCAAGGATGGAAGGAGTGAAAGGGCTTTTCATCTACGTAGAGCATAATGCCTATGTCGAAGATTCAACCTTTTTTTGGTCATGCATGCTAGAAGCACGGTAGATATGCTTGCTCAGCTCCTCCACATTCAAGTATTCATAGTCTTTTGGCGGCTGTTTTGGTGATAGGTCATCAATTGGTTTGCTTGTCACTGTGTGTTCACCCAGCACCCATATTTTGTTACAATTGCAATTCAACTATTCGCACAGGTCTTCATAGGGTTACTAATCATGCCGAATCTGATCACGTGAGCACGCTAGGCATGTGGTTCGTAGGTCATCATTTTTGCTTAGTTCTAAAGAAGAGATGATGATTACTTCCTCATTTAGGTGTTCTTCGAATGCATTTTTTACTAATGCCATATCCTTATGTAGAGCTACAGTAGACTCTTAATATTTTCTATTCTCTTCAAGCATTTGTTGGATGAGTAGCCTAAGCTGCTGAACTTCGGTGTTCTCATTTTTAGGTGGTAGAGGTACTAGTGCACGTCATAGTGGGGGCATTTTGTTAACTCCACCTTCTTGGGACGTGTTAGCATCCCCTATCTGTGAAGCATATGGATTAATATCTTTGCTTTTAGCCATCTTATGCATAGTGGCTTCAAACGGTGGGCACCAAAATGTTGATTGTAATTGAATCAATTGGCAATGAGTAAGCTTAAGCACAACTTGGATGGTTTAGGCCTAAATTTTGCCTCTTACTACATGGCATGCCACGTCAGCTGCCACGTGTCACAAATGACACGTGGCACGTCGAGGTTGGCCGACACGACTGACGTAGCGCTATATCAGCCTATTTTTTTCCCTCCCCTTCTCTCCTTTTCCCTTCCTTTTTCTCTCTTTCCCTCTATTTCCCTTGTCTTTTCTCCAGATTTCCAGCGCTTTCCTCTTCAGACCACCTACTTTAACACTATTTTTAGACCTTTTCTTGTTGCAATTTCACCAAATTAATGGCGAAATTGCAAACTAGACATAGCTTACTATAAATCAGTATAAAAAACACATCTAAATACAGTCAAAGGAGCATTCAAATCGACTTTCAAAAATCAGAGAAAAAAATGAATTTTTGTGCATTTGCATTCAAATCCAATTTTAAGTTTCCTTAGTTTCTAGGTGGAATTCATGTATAAATAGGGGCTTAAGGACCATCAACAAGCACATACAACCAATAGAATCACTCGACAAACTTTCTCTCTCTCTCTTTTTCTCTCTCTAACCGTGACTCTCTCTCTCTTTCTCTTCGATTCTCTCTCTTTACTCGATTTTGAGTAAAGCTACCACCCTCACTAGCTTCTCCACACCATCAGTTCCCTAACCTAACTCCTCTCAACCTCCATCGTACCCCCCAGCGACACCACCAAGTTTGCCACCACCTAACCCTAACCACCACAACTAGTAGCTTTAAACACTATCCTAACCACCACTACGAAGCAAAACTAACCCACTACAACTCTCCCCAACCTCTAAAAGCACCAACCCAACCAACCACTAACCTCCAACAGCCATGTCACGCACCATCCAAACACCACCGCCGACCGCCACTTCCCACAACCACCAAACGACCACCCTAGGCCACGGCATTGAACCTAGCCCCCCTATTCCCAATCCAAAACTCACAAAAAACTGCTTTCCCCTCAATTTGGCCACTATAGCAGTCAAGATCGACCCCAAGCCGCTACTGTATCAAAGATAGTGGAATCCAACCCGTGCGTCCAACCTAACCTAACTCGATCCGCGTGTTTGACTTGACCCAAGATCCAATCTAACCCGCATCTCTCCTGGTCTAAACCAGCTTCGATCCTCTTTCTATTTTATTTTTATATTTTATGTTTTATTTTATTCGTTTCTTTTTTTTTTTTAGTTGTTGTTGTTTTGGTTTTTTGTATAAATGTAATAACTCCAAAAAAAGAAGAAAAGACAAAGAAAAAATAAAAAAAAAAAAGAGTAATCTTGTTTTATTTTTATTTTTATTTATTTTTACTAGTTTAATAAAGATAGATAAAATGTAATAAGTAAAAAATAAATAAGATGATATAATAAAAATAAAATAAAATAAGTATGATAGGAAATAAAATTATTTTATCTCTTAGAAAAATTGATTTAAAAAAAATAAAAATAAATCAATCATTTTTCAAATTAGGATCATTTAGAATTTCTAAAAATAAAAACAAATTTAGGGCTTTTTTGAAAATCTTCTTAAATAAATCAAAATAAGTAAAAACATAAACTCGACTGTTTTAAAGAACTAAAATCAACTCAACCCATTAAAGTTTTCATTAAAAAAAAAAACTACGTACGTCTGATCCCAAATAACGGGTATGTAAGTACCTACAGAGCAATGGTAAAAAATGAAAAAACCTCCTTTAGTTTAGATTGTTTTGTTTATCCAATTAGAGTAATTAAATTAAGTTTTGTTTTTCAAAAATTAAAAGGTGATTTTTTAGGTTTAATTCTAATTTTGGAAAGTCAATGGTACCCGCAAGGATTTAAAATTCCTAACCCCCGGACCTAAATCTCTGGTTTTAAAAAAAAAAACCGTTTTATAAAAAAATTGGTTTTAATCAATAAACCGATAGCTAAGTTATAACAATCCACCCAATTGGTTATAACTTAACCTCTTTTTCCCGATTCCAGCCGAGTGCCAACTTCAACCCATTTTTAAATTGAAAAAACGGTTTTCTTTAAATCTTAGTCGAGGGTCAATACTAGATGGGTAAGAGTTTAGTACTAATCGGTTTAAAAAAGACTTAATTTTATAAAAAAGAAAAAAGAAAAAACTAGGAGGGTAATAAACCAAGTTCAATAGCTTGGTGACTCCACTGGGGACCATTAAGAGGGTTAACCATAAGACTTTCCAAAATTAAAATTAATCCCTAAAAACCATCTTTGTGTAATTCATTTACTTATTCGTCCTTTGTTTATATCGTAATTGTACTAACATTTTCTTTGTAGGTTCAGTTTTATTTATTTAATTTAGGCAAAATTTATTTTATGTACCATAAATGCATAATAGACACGGTCGAACCTGAACCGTCTTAGGATTTTAAGACGGGGGGCCATTGTGTAGGCTCCGAGTGCTGTGATGTAACCATCACTTAGGGTTGATTAGGCCATCCCCACTTAAGCATGAGTTGACCAATGAAAGTATTCCTTAACAAGTGAGGTCACACAAGATTAAGAATCTTTAAAACCTACCTTTATACATTTACGACATCCAGAATAGACGAATAATCCAACAAGATGGAAATAAAAAAAATGGCTTGGAGTTTCCTTGGTTTCCCTTGTAATTTTCACGTATTGTAAATGTAGAATTGTTGTTAATAGGTTTTGTCATTATCAGACGATCTTATAACATAATTTCTCTTTTATAACTCAAAAATGGCCTGTTCATCATCCAACTCTGTCTATTTCAAGGAAATATTTGTAAGCAAGCCTACCTACCCCAAACCCATCCTGAACCAATGGTTACGGTACTTCAATTTAAGGGAACAAGAGACCATCTTCAGTAAAATTAGGCCCATCCTATCACTTCTTAAAGTAAAGATAGAGATTAATTTGATTAAGGCCTTAACTAACTTTTGGGAATGCGAAGAAGCAGCTTTTTGAGTTGGGCACCATTTGATTGGCCCAACACTTGAAGGGTATATCCAATTACTCCAAGCCCCTTCTTTAGAAAGCATATACACTCTAAATTTGGAAATGGATCCTGTGAATGCCTTCTCAAGATGCCTGGGTATTAGAAAAATGGAAATGAACAAAGCCCTCAAAAGTTGTAATGGTAACAGCATTAAACTAGAGGACCTAAAAGCGCAGTTCACCACTGAACCTAAATCCAACCAACGAGATATCTTCTATAGCAATCTCAAAGCTTGGGGACAGAATAGAATAAAAGCCTTTATCCTGGCTACATTCAAGAGCCTCCTATTCCCTAACGGAAAGTTCCTCATACATTTTAAGGTCACTGAGTTAGTGAGACAATTTCTTAAAGGCAAATCATATGTCCCGACCCTCCTTGCAGAATAGATGAGAAGCCTTAATATTTTGAAAGAAAAGAATGATGGCACACTAAAGACCAGCATAGCATTATTGATAGTATGGTTTGTGAGCCACATTAAATGTTATAGGCTTGACCTGATCCGAGGAGAGTTTACTCACACCATTGATCTAATCAATTCATTCGTCAATAAGGTTTATCTCCAAGAAGAAAAAGCCACATACTGCAGAGTAGAAGTACTGAGAAATTTCCAAGTCACTAATATCTTATGGACAACAAGATGGAGTAACTTCAAAAGGGTAATCCTAGTTTGCAAAAACTATTAAGCGATACCCCTAATTAGGATGAAGTTATACACAAGCTATTACCATAACAACAGGATCAGATAATTCGGAGGTATCCAGGATATAGTCTATATACCTCCATTAGATATCATGACCTTAGATTATGAAGATCTTCAAATTTCACTACCACAAAAAATGTTTAAACTTAAGGTAATCAAACAGTTATGGGAAACAAAGACTGTCAACCCAAACATTTATTTAGGCAAATGGCTAGGAGAAGCTAATAAGCACTGAGTTACCAAAGAATATTTATATGATCAGCTCCATAAGGCTAGGGAAATCCAATATCGAGCACCAAAGGTCATCCAGCCTGCAGTAGCTAAACCAGATCCTGAAGTCAAGACCTACATAGACCAAGTAGAAATAATCTATGAAGAGAGAGACACGTGGGAGGATCTCTTTCAAGAATCAAAACAACATTCCAGGGCCTTGGAACATCAATTGAGGATGACCCAAAAGAAGCTCAAAGAATTTGAGGAAATGGAAGAGCCCAATTCAGGAAAAAGGAAGGGAGCACCAGCAGGGTCCAATAAGCAGAAAAAAGGAACATCTGTCCAACGCCCAAAGAACGTTCAGAGATAGGAATAATCTTTTTGAATGTATTTTCCTTTTTCAAATAATGTAAAAGGAAAACTATAAAAAGCTACAAAAATAAATAAAATTACCATCATGCTAGTTATTAGTCAATCCTGCCTCTTTACATCTATGTGCCATGCATTTCTTAGTTTCTCATTTATCCCTTTTAAAATATTGGTGTACTAAGTTGTTGAAAAAGTGTTCTTATCTAGGTCGCCAAGATAGCTCTCAAACGTTAAACTTTCCAAAGAAGCCTCATCAAAACTCGTTCTCAAACCAGAATGGCCAACCAAGAAAACAACAACAATGGCAATGGCAACCCTGAGGTTATTGATACTACAAAGTTAAGGTTCCAATCTTTAGAACGAACAGTAGAAAAGATTGCAGATCAACTGAGCTTTCTTGCTGATAGCATTTCTCTACTTAGGTCTACGGGCCTGTCAAATGAAGAGAGTTCTAAAGCCCGATATGGAAAGAATACCGAAGCCCCACTACTCGAAACAAAAGAAGCCTACCCTAAAGTCAATCAGGGCTTTGAAACAGAAGGGGTATTTCCAAAGGCCAACCCAACGTTTGAGCCAAATACTTACTCATTCCTAATCAACCCAAAGCCTAAAGCTAATCAAGACAAATTGAAAGAGCTTGAGAAGCGATTAACTCAATAAATTACTGAAAAAATGAAAATGCTCAAGGGATATGATGGATTCGAGCACGCTAACATAATAAACTGCTTTGCCTATGATTATGGAAGCTTCCCAAAAAAGTTCAAAGTACCTAACTTTGAAAAATACAACGGGACTAGATGCCCCAAGCTACATACCTAGCTATATGTACGCAAGATGGACAAGTATGTACAGTATGACCAGCTCATGGTCTAGACCTTTCAAGATAGCTGACTGGCCCTACCTTAACCTGGTACACTCAGTTAGACCTGAATCTGGTGAATACATGGGAGAAGCTAACTAGAGCGTTCTACGAGCAATATAGATTTAACGTCAAAGTAGTGCCAACAATGATGGATTCGGTTGCCCCAAGGAAGAGGCATGATATCAGGCAAGTGCACCTATCGATTTTAATATAGCGAATGTGAGTCCAAGTCAATCCCTTAGAGACTTCGAGTACTAATATTAACCTTAGCTCTATTATCTAACTGGAAAATTGTAATGAGTTGAATGAATTAAAAATACTAAAATTAACAAACTAATCTAATTATGAGACTTGATTAAGCAATTTAGAAAGCGATAAAATTGAGAACAACTTCAAGAAAGTAATAACATATTTAGGAATTATTGCCCCTAATATTTAACATGTGACCGCTTAAAATGTATCCAATCCAATCTCTATTATTCTTGACCGGAGGGATTCACAATTAAATTTAGCACCTTTCTCAAGCATATTAACCCTGATCCTAAATTATTTACTGGAATCTCTTCTCTTAGTAATATAATTTAGAATCGCTTTAATGTATAATGAATTCCCACACAAAAAAACAACTTTCCGAAAGAACATGCATCTTATCTCTAAATATACATGTAATTCTCTCCAATTATGTCAAGATCTCATTACACATGTGATTTCTCAATCATCATGCATAATATCATAGATTAATACCTTAGAAATATCTATTAACAATTAAATAACATAATTGAATCAAGAAAAAATAGAAACTTTATTGAAAATTATCAATCAATCTAATAGTCACAAGAAACCCTAGGTTCCATAATCCTAAATATACGAATCTTAAGCTATCATAATGAAACTAAAAATGAATTGCAACAAAATCAATAAATCAAACATGAAAAACCCCTTTTTGATGATAAATCTCTTCAATTTTGAAGTTAGGTGTTGCTTTCACCTTTTGCTCCTCCTTCTCTTCAAGTCTCTTCACTTTTGAATGTCCAATCTCATGTGCGAAACCCTAGTATGTCCTTTTATAATGTATTGTAAGGTTTCTTTTTTCATCACCAGATATAGCCTGGGACATAGTCGTGTCCCTAGGTCGTGTAACTTTCTGACCTTAGCAAATCTTCCTGGATGGACACAGCTTGGGAACACAGTTGTGTCCTAAACTGTGTAACTTCAAAACTTCATAACTCATTCATTTGAACTCCAAATTGAGTGAAACTTGATTCCTTTTCTTCGTTTTCAATCCAAGAACGCGTTCAAACCTTGAAATCAAAATTTTACTCAATTAAGTATCAATTTATTTAAAGAAAAACCAAAGATGTAAGGGAAATACTATAAAATCACCATGTGAAATGTATTTAAAATAATAGTTATCAAGGCACAATGAATCCTTCAAAGAATATGCTCAAAGGTGGAGGTCCCTAGCTACAAGGGTATCTACCCCTATGATTGAGAAAGAGCTTACCGCAACTTTTATTAACACACTTGAGAGGCCCTATTTCGCTCACTTGATCGGACAAGCCTCTTCTAGCTTTACAAAAGTAGTGGCAACGAGATGTCGAATTGAAAGTGTCATTTCCTCTAGCAAGCTACAAGAGACAATAGATAGAAGACCACCCTCTGCTAAACCCACCACCAGCAAGCCTATGGAAGCTACTGTCAACATGGTCAACTCTAATGCAAGGCCTAACTCCTAGGTTTCTTTTAGGACGAATCCTCCACCAGCTTAACAATAATTCAGAAGCTAACCATAGGCTAGCAAAACCTAAGACAATTCACCAAAATACCCATTCCACTCAATCAGGTACTTAAAAAGTTAAGGAGAGATAATCTGCTCCATTTTGAGGCTCCCAGTGAAAGGTACAGGCCGAGGTTCTTTGATCCCAATGCAAGATATCAGTATCATCTAAGGCAGGTGGGCCATTCAACTGACTCGTGCTAGAGGTTGAAAAACAAAATCCAAGACTTGATTGATGAAGGTACAGTACAACTAGATTTTATAGAGGCTCTTACTCCAAACATCAACAATAACCCACTGCCAAAATATGGACCCATCATTAATATAATATATGACCACTCAGAATCTACCATCGACATGATCCGTCCCAACCAAGAACCAAAGGTTTATAGATTCTACAAAAAAGAGGTCCTACAAACTAAAAGGTACACCTTCTATGTGCCTATGGCCCCCGAAAATTATAAACCAAGGGAAATCAAGCTCGCTTATAGGGGTGATAGAATCTATGATTCGAGGGAAGACCTGAAAAAGAAGGTCATATTGGAAATGCCAAGCATCGAACAAGCTAAACATGAAGAAGGATTAACTACCTTCACTAAGATGATCAAGTCTAGCGAGCATAAAATAATGGACCAGCTTGCTAAGACTCCAGCACAAATATCCCTCATGAGTCTATTAATGGCATCAAAACCATACTAAGAAGCTTTATTCAAAACACTAAGGGATGTCAAGGTCCTTCGTGAAATCCCAATTGAAAGGATTAGCTCTATCACCAATTCCATCCTCACTACAAATCAAATTTCCTTCTCTACTGAGGAACTGGGCGAAGAAGGTACCCAGTACATAAAGCCTCTGTTCATAATAGTGAAGATAAATAACATTATCACAACAAGAGTCCTCATCGACAATAGGTCATCTCTAAATATCTGTCCTTTGGCTACCCTGGATCTATTAGGCGCTAATACAACTGCTATCAAACCGAGTTCAACAACAATAAAAACTTTTGATGAATCTAGGAGAGAGATAATAAGGGAGATCAACTTACCAGTTGATATCGGCCCCTAGACGTTCAACATCCCATTCCAGGTTTTGGATATTCTAAGGACCTTCAATCTATTATTAGGAAGGCCTTGGATACATTCAGTAGGGGCCATATCATCAACTCTTCACTAGAAAGTTAAGTTCATCTCCAATGGCCGAATCATCACAATTCTAAGTGACCAAGATTATGAAATCTATAGAGACTGTCATACCCTATATTGGTATAGAAGAACAAGAAGACTTTAGACTCCAAATGTTTAATGAAGTGTGCATGATCACCAATGAGCAAAAGGAAGAGAGGTCGAAATTCAAAGAAGGCCAGTTTAAGACCTATGGGTTAGGATACATTCCAACCCTGATGGAAGAATTACAAAGAATGCATGCCAAGGGCAGAAAAGGTAACAAGTTATATCACACTCCAATGGCCTTCCCCCCATTGTCAAAAACTTTCATCCAAGTCGAAGCCCAAAACTCAAAGCCTACCAAAGAAAGCACTTCCAACAGAAATGAAGGGGCTGGCCTATTCAACAAATCCTAACACTTGAATAATTGGTTCTCCATCCTTGTAAATAACAATAAGTCTTCCCTAAGGTAAAGGATGAATCATGATCCAATATTTTATAGAATTTTGTAATAAATTACCTCTATCCTTTAAATTATTATATTCAAAAGAGAGTTCCCTTAAATAAAATCAATTTCTTTTCCCTTTACTCCTGCCTTACTTACACTTTTACATACTTTTCTTTTTCTCCAAATCCCACGATCCGAATAAAGGCCATGGATGCCTTGCACAGATAGTTGATGAAAATATTGATAAAAATATTGATATCACTTTCGGCCCTACGGGGTTAGTCATTAAGAGTAGTGTCAATGACCATAATGACGTGCAAGAAAGCCGGCAAAAACATGAAACGAGTAAAATTTCCATTGATGGGCCAACCAAGATAATTAATGTCGAGACCAATGATAACCCTAAGGTATTAAAGATTGGGGGAAGTTTGAAAGAAAATCAAAAGACAGAGATGACCACGTTACTATCCGAATACCAAGACATATTCACATGATCTTATGAAGACATGCTCAGATTAAATCCGTTAATCATAGTCCATCGTTTACCCACACGAGAGGATATCAAACCTAAGAAACAAAAGTTAAGAAGATTCTAACTGGATGTTCTATTAAAAATCAAGGAAGAAGTCAAAAAATTACTAGATGCCAGTTTTATCGAGGTATCTTATTATCTCGAGTGAGTGGCAAACATCGTACCCGTAACAAAGAAGAATAGAAAAGTCAGAGTGTGCATGGACTTTCAAGACTTTAATCAAGCAACCCCTAAAGATAATTTTCTCTTGCCCCATATTGATGTCTTGGTCGATAACACAGTTGAAAACCATATTTTCTCTTTCATGGATGGATTTTCCTGGTATAACCAAATCCAAATGGCTGAAGAAGATAAAGCCAAGACAATGTTCATCATAACTTGAGGCACGTTTTGCTACAAAGTGATGCCTTTCAGACTCAAAAATGCCAAGGCAGCTTACCAAAGGGCCATGGTAGCAATCTTTCATGACATGATGTACAAAGAAGTTGAAGTATATGTCAATGATATGATTACCAAGTCTAAGGAAGTAGAAAATCATGTGGAAAATCTGAGGAGATTGTTTAATAAGTTGAGAAAATTCCAACTAAAGCTCAACCCAAAGAAATGTACTTTCAGAATGACTTCAAAGAAATTATTAGGTTTCATAATCAACCAAAGGGGCATCAAAGTGGACCCTGATAAAGTCAAAGTGATAATTGACCTGCCCCTACCACGCACACTCAAAGAAATCAGAGGTTTGTTGGGTCATTTAAACTATATAGCTCGATTCATATCCCAACTCACAGATAAGTGCCGTCCCTTGTTTAAATTGTTAAAAAAGAATGCCAAGATTAACTAGGACGAAAAGTGCGAGTAGGACTTTACAACAATCAAAGAGTACCTCATGAACCTTCTAATTCTGGTAGCTCCAAAACCTGGGAAGCCTGTATTCTTATACTTGACAATATTACCAGAATCCATGGGGTGCATGCTTGGCCAGAAAGATAAGGAAGGAAAGGAACGGGTTGTGTACTACTTGAGCAAGAAACTTACTAAAGGGGAGCAGGAATATTCAGAGATTGAAAGAACTTACTATGCTTTGGTCTGGATAATGCATCGGCTCAAACAATACACTCTCTATTACTAAGTTGAGTTGCTAACTCAGTACGATCCCTTGAAGCATTTGGCAAACAAACTGGTCCTAATTAGCAGAATCTCAAAATAGCAAATGCTACTATCAAAGTTCGACATTACATACGTGAATCGGAATTCAATCAAGGAGCAAGCTTTAGCAGATCAATTGGCAGAAAATCCCTCCGATAGCACTCCCCAAGAGGTACAAGTTAATTTTCCCAATGAGGATGTCTTAGCGGTTGAAGGAAACTCTGATAAAGGAGAAGATGATGAGCCACCAAAATGGAAAATGTTCTTCGATGGTGCAGGCAATGTGTCTGGGTGTGGGATTAGGACAATACTAATATCCCCAAAAGGTATTCAATATCCTGTGGCCATAAGGCTTATTTTCTCATACACTAATAATATTGCTGAGTATAAAGCATGCATCATAGGACTCAAGATGACCCTAGATAAATACATTCAAGAATTAGGAATGTATGGGGACTCTTCACTCATTATTGGCCAAGCCCGAAGAGAGTGTAAAACTAAAGATCCTAAGCTTATCACTTGACTAAATTGGTAGAGAATTTCAAAGAAATCTCCTTCAATCACATATTGAGGACTCAAAATCAATTTGTTGATACCTTAGCCACGCTAACATCTATGATCTAGATATCTGGTGGAGTTAAGATTCAACTTCTTACTATTAAAGTTGAAAATAAGCCTACGTTCTACCTAACAATTGAAGTTGTAAACGATCGAAAACCATAGTACCATGATGTTAAGACATTCCTACAACAAGGCGCATACCTTGAAAAGGCTGAGAAAAAGGATAGAAAGATGATTAAGAGATTGGCCACTCAATTCTTAATAAGCAAGTCCACCTTATACCAACTCTCATTTGACGGTACACTCTTAAGGTGTGTAGATGACAAAGAGGCTGAGAAGTACAGGAAAGAAGTACATGAAGAAGTATGTGGCCCTCACATAAATAGATACGTGTTGGTGAAGAAAATCATGAGGCTAAGGTATTATTGGTCAACAATGGAAAGTGATTATATCAAACACATTAGGCACTATCATTTATACCAAGTTTATGCAAATAAGATAAATGCCCCGCCTCAAAAATTACATGCTCTCTCAGCATCATGGCCTTTCTCAATATGGGGCATAGATATCATTGGCCCGATCACTCCAAAAGCATCCAATAGGCATCGCTTTATACTAGTCGCCATCGACTACTTCAGCAAATGGGTCAAAGCTTCATCTTGCTCAAGCATTACTAAAGGGGTCATAGTTAAGTTCATCAAAAGAGACATCTTAGCCCAATATGGGACTCCGAAAACAATCGTCACTGACAATGGCACCAATCTCAACAACAAACTTATGTTAGAATTGTGCCAATAGTTCCGGATCATTCATAGGAACTCTACTCCTTATTGACCCCAAATGAATGGAGCCGTCGAAGCAGCTAACAAAAACCTTAAAATAAATATCGAAAAAATGGTTGTTACATATAAAGACTAGCATGAGACGTTACCCTTCGCACTCATGGCCTATCGAACTTCCATCAAAACGTCGATTAGGGCAACACCATACTCTTTAGTATACGGCATTGAAGCAGTGTTACCAGTATAGGTTAAGATCCCGTCGCTTAGGGTACTATTAGAAACTCAATTAGACAAATCTGATTGGGTAAAGAAACGCATCGAGCAGCTAAATCTAATTGATAAAAGGAGATTGACAGCCCTGTATCATAGTCAATGTTATCGATAGAGAATGGCTCAGGCCTTCAACAAAAGGGTACGACCCCGAAACCTCAAAAAAGAAGATTTGGTGTTAAGAAAAGTTATCCCCTAACGCACAAGACTTTAGAGGGAAATTTGCTCCCAATTACAAGGTTCTTATGTCGTGAAGTAAGTATTATCGGGAAGGGCTTTGATTTTGTCCCAAATGGATGGTCCAAATTTGAGAAACCCTGTAAATACCAATGCTGTAAAATTATACTATCCATAAGAAGTCAGTGGAAATTTTTCTCAAAACATGAAAATGCCTGTTATTTTGAACGTCATTGTGGTCTAATTTTCATTACCTACAAGCAAATTTGGTATCCTTGGCCGTTGTTGTCATTGGAATAATCACCATCTCCATGGAAAGTTCCAATTACCTTTACTCCATTTAATTGAACCCATAAACTACAAACATGGGAGGAGTTGAGGAATGAGATCAAGAATATTGGTAATTAACAAAATTCTTTAAAATACTTCATTACGAATTAATCCCCCTCAATGGGTAGTTTTATTGTTTGTTTTTCAAGGGAATGTGAAACTCGATTTAGCAATCACAGTAGATGAGAATAAGGTTTTTGGTTCATAAAAGTTCCAAAGAGACAAAAACAGTGAGTGGTTTTTTTGTATCAAGTTAATTTCCATGACTTCTCCAAAAGAACTAGCGAAGTCTCAAATGTTGTATGTCAAGAACATCCGGGTTGATAACAAGGGACTAAAACATAAGCTAGCTGTTTCTAATAGGGCTTTTCAAAAAAGGTTTGACGATTTGGGTGCTATCGATAAAGACTAGGTAAGTATTTCCACATAATATTAGCACACCAACTTTTGAATTTTGCACTTGCATTTAGATTAGTTTTTTTTTTTTTTTTGTTATTATTATTCCCAACAGTCTTTGAATTAGCCCATAAAAGCATTCACTTTCTGCATTTAGTGTTTAGCCAACCTTCGAGGACATGATCTTAACTCAATCTCTTTTCCTAAGTGTTCTCCCTTCATTACTTTCTTCTTAGCAAGCCCATAAGATCATTTTCTCTCAAGATTTCCTTCAGGCAAGCCCATAGGGCATTTCCCTCCGATCACCCAGTTCAAGGGGGCACTTCTCTTCATCAGTTCCTTAAGATACCACATTAAGTCCATTTTAGAGTTGATAGTCCCCGAGAAACGTTCCCACCTAGGTTAGTAAGCCTTGTAAGGTACAACCAGGTTTTAAATCGATCTCATTTAGGGTTATTAGTCCCCAAAAGATGCTCCCGCCTAGGTTAGTAAGCCTTGTGAGGCACAACCAGGTTTTAGATCAATCCCACATTAGGGTTGCTAGTCCCCAAGAGACGCTTTCGCCTTTGTTAATTAGCCTTGTAAAGTACAGCCAGGTTTCAGACTGATCCCACATTAAGGTTGCTAGTCCCCGAGAGATGCTCTTACCTAAGTTAGTGAGCTAAGTAAGGCACGACCAGGTTTTAGATTGATCCCATTTAAGGTTACTAGTCCCCGAGAGATGCTTCCGCCTAGGTTAGTAAGCCTTGTGAGGCACAGTCAAGTTTTAGATCAATCCCATTTTAGGGTTGCTAGTCCTTAAGAAATGCTTCCGCCTAAGTTAGTGAGCCTTGTGAGATACAACCAGGTTTTAAATCGATCCCATTTAAGGTTGCTAGTCCCCAAGAGATGCTCCCGCCTAAGTTAGTGAGCCTTATAAGGTATAGCCAAATTTTAGATCAAACTCACATTAGGGTTGCTAGTCTTTGAGAGACACTCCCACCTAAGTTAGTGAGCCTTGTAAAGCACAACCAGGTTTCAGATCGATCCTACATTAGGGTTGTTAGTCCCTAAGAGACACTCTCGCTTAGGTTATTCATGACCAGGTTTGGCACGACCAAGTTTTAGATCAATCTCATTTAGGGTTGCTAGTTCCCAAGAGACGCTTCCGCCCAGGTTAGTAAGCCTTGTGAGGCACAGCTAAGTTTCAAATTGATCCCATTTTAGGGTTACTAGTCCCCGAGAGATGCTTTCGCCTAGGTTAGTGAGCCTAATGAGGCACAACTAGGTTTTAGATTGATCCCATTTAAGGTTGCTAATCCTTGAGAGACGCTCTCGCCTAAGTTAGTAAGCCTAGTAAGGCACGACTAGGTTTTAGATCAATCCTATTTAAGGTTGCTAGTCCTCAAGAGACGCTCCCACCTAAGTTAATGAGCCTCGTGAGGTACGACCTACTTTTAGATCAATCCCATTTTGGGTTGCTAGTCCCTGAGAGATACTCCCATCTAGGTTAGTGAGCCTTGTGAGGCACGACTAGGTTTTAAATCGATCCCAATTTAGGGTTACTAGTTCCCAAGAGACGCTATTGCCTAAGTTAGCAAGCCTAATGAGGCACAACCTAGTTTTAGATCAATTCCAGCACAAGATCGTTTATCTCTTAAAGACACTCCCACCTAAGTTAGTAAGCCTAAAGAGGCATAACTAGGTTTTATTTTTTCATCCAAATCAATTTTAAGATCGCTATTTAGCCATCCTAAGGGCAAAAATAGTGTCTATTTTATTTTTGTGATAAAATTTTGCTCAAACTTCTCCACAAAAAAGAGTAGCTATAGACATTTAATTTTTGCCCTCTCTTATTTTTCAAATTAGGTTACTTGGTCCTAAATTAGAAAAAATTCAAAAAAAAATAGAAAATTAAAGAAAACTCAAAAAATGAAGAAATTTAGAAGAAAAAAAATAAGAATCCTAGAAAAGTACAAAAAATAAAAAAATAAGAAAACCCCAAAAATATGAAGTTTAGGAAAAAATACAAAAATTTTCAAAAAATAAAAAAGGCATAAAAAATATGAAATTTGGATTAAAAAAAACACAAAAATTGAGAAATTTAGAAAATGGGAAAATTTGGAAAAAATTTAGAAATTTGAAAAATTACAAAAAAAAAAATAAAAAAATTAAGATCAAATAAAAGATTTTAGAAAACAACATGTTATTAGGATAGATTTTTAATTTTAATTTTGATTTAGAAGTTGAGCCGTTGAACTTGGGCTTAAATTTAAATCTAGCATATGCTAACTAAATCCATATCTACAATTTGATTGCATATATGGACAAAGCACAGGCCAACGGCCTGACAATTAAGCATATAGACATGACATTAACATTGAGCATGAGGTCTTGAGTCCGAAGCTTGACAAAGATAGAGAGGCCTTTTTCTTATTTTTTATTTTCAATCACATCAGAGACTATATTGTGTTAGGATCTAATTGCATTATGTGTCCTGATACATGGCAAGATAGGATTAGACTGCGCTACGTATCAACCACATAGCATGCCACGTCAACTGCCACGTATCACAAATGACACGTAGCACGTCGGGGTTAGCCAATACTGCTGACGTAACGCCACGTCAACCCATCTTTTCCCTCCCCTTCTTTCCTTTTCCCTTCCTTTTCCTTTCTTTCCCTCTATTTCCCTTATCTTTTCTCCAAATTTCTAGTGCTTTCCTCTTCTAACCACCCACTTTAACACGATTTTTAAACCTTCTCCTATTACAATTTCACCAAATCAATGGTGAAATTGCAAACTAGACATAGCCTACTATGAATTAGTATAAAAAACACATCTAAATATAGTCAAAGGAGCACTCAAATCGGCTTTCAAAAATTGGAAAAAAAAAAAAACTGAATTTTCGTGCATTTGCATTCAAATCCGATTTCAAGTTTCCTTAGTTTCTGGGTGGAATTCATGTATAAATAAGGGCTTAGGGACCATCAATAAGCACACACAACCAACAGAATCACTCGATAAACTCTCTCTCTCTTGTTTTCTCTCTCTAATCATAGCTCTCTCTATCTCTTCAATTCTCTCTCTCTACTCGACTTCGAACAAAGCTACCACCCTTACTAGCTTCCCCACACCATCAACTCCCTAACCCAACTCCTCTCAACATCTATCGTACCCCCTAACAATGCCACCAAGTTCGCCGTCACCTAACCCTAACCACCGCAACCCTTAGCTCTAAACACTATCTTAACCACCACAACAAAGCAAAACTAACCCACCACGACTCTTCCCGACCTCTAAAACCACCAACCCAACTAACCACTAGCCTCCAACAACTACGACGCGCACCACCCAATCGCCACTTCCCATAACCGCTAAACGACCACCCTAGGCTACGGCGTTGAAACTACCCCTATTATTCCCAATCTAAAACTTACAAAAAACTACTTACCCCCTCAATTTGGCCACCAGAACAGTCGAAATCGACCCTAAGTCACCGCTATATTGAAGATAATGGAATCCGACATTTGTGTCCAACCCAACCTAACCCAATCCGCGTGTCTAACCTAACCTAAATCCAATTTGACCTGCATCTCTCTTGGTTCGAACCAGCTTCAATCCTCTTTTTGTTTTATTTTTATTTTTCTTATTTTATTTTATTCATTTCTTTTTTTTTTTTAGTTGTTTTTTTTTTTTTGTATAAATGTAATAACACTAGAAAGAGAAGAAAAGAAAAGAGAAAGAAAAAAGAAAAAAAGAAAAGAAAAGAGCAATGTTGTTTTATTTTTATTTTTACTTGTTTAATAAAGATAGATAAAATGTAATAAGTAAAAAATAAATAAGATGATATAATAAAATTAAAGTAAAATAAGTACGATAGGAAATAAAATTGTTTTATCACTTAGAAAAATTGATTTTCAAAAAAAATAAATCAACCATTTTTCAAATTAGTATCATTTAGAATTTCCAAAAATAAAAACCAATTTAGGACCTTTTAGAAAATTTTCTTAAATAAATCAAAATAGATAAAAACGTAAACTCGGCTATTTTAAAGAACTAAAATCAACTCAACCCACTAAAGTTTTCATTAAAAAGAACTACGTACGTCTAATACCGAATAACGAGTACATAGACACCTATAAGGTGATGGTAAAAAATGAAAAAACCTAATTTTCTTTTTCCTTTAGTTTAGATTGTTTTGTTTATCCAATTAAAGTATTTAAATTAAGTCTTGTCTTTCAAAAATTAAAAGGTGATTTTTTAGGTTTAATTCTAATTTTGGAAAGTCAATAGTACCTACAAAGGTTTAAAATTCCTAACCCCCGAACCTAAATCTTTGGTTTTCAAAAAACTGTTTTACAAAAAAATTGGTTTTAATAGATAGACTGGTAGCTAAGTTATAACCAATCCACCCAATTGGTTATAACTTAACCCTTTTTCTCGACTTCGGTCAAGTGGTGACTCTAACCCCTTTTTAAATTGAAAAAACAGTTTTCTTTAAACCCTAGTCAAAGGTAGATACTAGATTGGTAAGGGCTTAGTACTAATTGATTTAAAGAAAACCTAATTTTATAAAAAAAAAAATGAAAAGGTAAAAAACCAAGCTCGATAACTTTCACATATTTATGGGAGAATTTCATATACACGCCCAATTATGTCACTCCATGAAATACTTAACTTTGATAAAATAAATTCTTCAAGGGCTTTCTTACTCTTATTTTGCTCGAGATTAGAGCTACTAGAACCACTTAAGCTACTTGAGTTACTTGTTGGCATACTGTTTGTAGAGAGCAAAGAATATTACAAATTTGAATGGAAATGAGATAAGTAGGAGTGCATGTTAATGATGTGCCTTGTTGGTTATATAAAGAAATGTTACAATGGCTAATTTGCAATGGCTAGTATACAACGACTAATTTTTAAAATCTCCAACTACTTTGGCAAAATAAATAAATAAATAGATAACTAAACTAAAATAAAATCCAAGAAATTGGAGGAGAATATAACCAGTTTGAGATAGTGTTATTTTATAATACCTATATGAATAGAGTAGTTTATATAAATATTAATAGTATTATGTATTATGTGATATAACTAAGATAAAAATAGGGAATTATTACATGAAATGATGAATTGATAAATTATAAAGAGAGTCATGCTTTTTTTTTTTTTCCCAAATGCTAAATTCTTTAAGAAATAAAAAGAATAAAGAATGATATCATAGAAGACAAATACATTAAAACTCACACATTGCATTAAAGTCCCTTACCTTACATTAAATAAATTAAAATCTCCAACTACATAAACTAAAAACTCATACACTAAATTAAAGAAACTAATTTTATGAATTCCTTCTTTTGTTAAGAATCTCCATACGCATTTGCTCAAACCATTGCATTTGTACTAGATCCATCTATGATGTATCAGTAGTCAATCTTGTGGCTCTCCTTTTCCTTGTATGCTTAAAGTTCTTCCTCCTTTTGCTAAATTGTCTTACACAATGGCTCAACCCTATTACGGTCTGTATTAATTAACTCTTGTATCTCATGCACCAATTCATCAACTATCTCATTAAATCTAATATTTGTCTATCCTTTTCTCCTTGTTGTCAATCTACTAGGCATGTGAGTGACTTACTTATCTTCCTCAACATCATTTGCTAAATTAGGATTTGAAGATGAGCTAGTGTATGCATCGGATTCATTTACCTTAGTTCACTTACTTTGATTCTTCTCCACATTATGATTTTATGACATCCACTTCCAAGGACAAGCGCACACCAAAACTCCCAAAGCCCAAAATGTTTCCTTTAATAAAGCTAGTATTTGTTGGAAGAAAAATTAAACCATGCATAAGAAGTTTCTTTAGTTTTAGCACTTAGCCATTTGTTATGTATTGATGTATGACCCATGTGCTATTACCTTTTAATTATACTATGCCAGTTAAGCATGGGTAGCTAGAAATCTTTACGATAAAATGCTATATTTAATGTGATTTAAAAACTAAAAATAATCCATTGAATTGAAACTTGCAAATAAAACAACACAATAAATATGGAATGTTAAGAATCTTTAATATCTTAATAAAAAAAGGAACATTTGTGATAAAAGAAAAAGAATGTGATAAATTGATAAAAGTAGAAGGTATTAAATACATACACTATCATGTCTTAATATTGCTTTTGGGAATGTCACATCCTGAATGCTATCAAGTCATAACAGTCCGCAGTGTATATCAATTTTATACTCAAAACTGTTCACTCAGTCACTAACATGACCCTGATATACACAAGGCTCATATGACAAATCATTCTAAAGCATTCACAGTTTCACAGACATACTAACATTTATATTTATAGCAACTTATATTTATAATAAGACTAAGTACAAAGTATTTATAATAATACATAAGTATGAAATATGACTCAGAACTAGGAATCCAACTAGATCGCCTGGACAATTTAGTTGATCCCATAGAGACTAAAAAGTTCAAAAACATAGTCCTCAATAGTACTACCTCACTCAGGCCCAAAAACACTCTTTTTTTGCACACCTAGAGGTGATCGTCACATGGTATGATTACTCAAATCCTGTAAATAAATATATGAGGGAGTAAGCAAACCACAACTCAATAAAGGGTAGGGGGCAAAAAGCATATACAAGCAAAATAGTACAACTAAGCTATCAAAGCAATTATTATTTACAGTGCATAAACAAGCAATGTGTTATTTGCACAACGTTGTCCTGTTATCCGATCTATCATGAGGTTAGAGAAATTTCACCCACCCTAACCCAGGTTGAGAAGTTGCGATATGATAACCACAATGCTAATCATAAAGGCCATAAGGCCTTCCCACGGCTAATTCTAGTTTTGTACAATAGAGGCTCTTGCTCTACCTATGACTACCCTCGACCCAATACCCCCAACCTTACTGCGACCTCCTTTCCTATCACTTAGTTTGACTAAGGATGAGGAAAAACCAAATCATTACAACCTCATTGAAGGCATCAAAATTTAGATGAAGAAACCCAACTGTCCCTTAGTCAAATGCAATGCATTTCCATTTATAGTTTTAGTTCGAGTTTCAATTAGTAAAATCAAGGGTGCTCAACCAATTCGTAGCATACCAAACAAGGTCAAACAATATAACATAACATATAGCTCAACTACCAATCAGCATTTCAATAATCAAGCACAAACATAGCATGCGCACAAACTACTACTTACAACCACAAGCGAACATATACTCCAATCTCCATAAATCCTATTTACTTGTACTAAAGCTCACAAAGCTCACTCCATAGGTTTGGAACGTCAATGCTTCACTCACTTGAAAGTCTTATATATATACCAAAGCTCATATTCAATTTTCATAAGATTTATGAAAATATTAGGATTTTATCTAATACTTAGTTAAGATATTATTTATCTAACCATTCAATTGAGTGATGTGTATGTATGTGTATGTATATATATATATATATATATATTGTTATACCTACACATTATATATATACACATACATATATACTTTAAGTTATTATATAAGCTATATTAAATTATCTAAAATTACTTAATTGTAATAAGGTCAATATCGCTGAGTTCATCCGAACTCAACAATATAGATTACGGATTTTATTCAAAAGATGTTTCCTAGAAGGTATTTCTAACCCTAGTATGTAGGTAAAGTTATATAGCATGTAATATCACATTGATATTGTAATATATAAATAAAATATATTATTACACAATTTTTCAATAAAATATCATAAATCAAATATAATCAAATCATAGCACGTATATATCATAACTAGATGTCTATAATAGTATGAAATATAACGATGAACAATCCTAACTGTTTAGGGCATGTTTAAGCATGATTTAATCAAACAATTAACATGTTTTAATTAATTACTATTAATTATACATCCTGATCACTAAATTTAGGCCATTTATTGAAGAAAAATCATAATAAATAGCACCAATCATCAAATAATTCTACAAAAATTCCTATAGAGTAAAAAAAAAAATGGAACTCAACAAGCAACTTGGTTCATGCAATTACATTCATCGCCTATATACATAAAATTACAATTTTACCCTTAAATCACGGTTAATTAAGTAGATTATATAATTTTTACACCAAATTAAATCCAATCCATCTTGACATCATTACAAACATCTAGAATTAATTGGATTCTAATTTTATCGATTATTTCACCTAAAATCAATTTAATTCACAAATTACCCTATTTTTTACCATTTTTAAGGCCTAAAAATACAATAAATACTAAATATATATAAAGCCAAAATCGGGCTACATAGCAATAAACTATATGTAATATGTATTCCATAGAAATATTTTGAGCTTAAAACAACATCATTTAATATATTTATTTTAAAAGTCAAAATTCAGGTGAATAATACATTTGTTAAGCAAGTATATAAAATATTTATAATTATGAAAAAATAAAATTACAAATGAAAGTATACCTAAAATAACTTAGGAATATTTTTTTCATAATTTTCTCATTTCATTTAATATTTTTATAATTTAATAAAAAATAAGGCAAATTTTTTACTTGATGTTCATCGACGATGAAGTAGCCGATAGCCAAAGAGTGGTTATCAACTGGAGGTGACTTTAGGTGCTCTATCGATGGTTGAATGAGCACAACAATAAATCAATAGTAGGTTATGAAACAAAGTAAGGGTAGAGTTTGCTCTGTTTTCCTTTTTTTTTTCTATTTTTCCTATATTTTCTTTCGTATTTTCTCTCAGTGTCCTAGATTTCTAAAGTGTGTAATCCATGTCCTAGTGTCCTATTTATAGTGTTTAGGGTCAACCACAATTTTTTCTTAATTATTAAGTAATTTATTTTAATATTTTCCTTGAAAAACATATAGTAGGAGGTGTGTTTTTTTATTTATTTGCTTTGATGTAGCTACTTATTCTTTTTAAGCTGTTTCATGTCATTTTCTAGTGAATCTAAGTCATTTTTCTTTTATTTTTTTAGATGATATTTTAGGGTATTTGGGTATTTTATGTTAATATTTAATTATTTTGTTAATATATAGGTATATATCATATACATATATATATTACACGTAATGAGTATTTACATATATATAATCATGTTTCTAGCATGTCTTTTATTTTTAAGACATTTTTCCTATTTAATTTTTCGACTTTATCCCTTATCATATACATATATATAAGTGTATTTATTATAGATACCAAATATATTCATATACTATATTATGCTATATTATTCTTTTTCATAGCTTAAATAACCTATCTCTAAATCCTCGTTGCATTTTAAGCTTAATTTGAAGAATTTCAACAAGTTTTACACTATATTAAATAATTGTATTTCTAAAGCTAAATTGATTTTTTAGGATATTATTTTTAAATTTTAACTTTACTAGGTCACTTTAACTAATTTTTTTAATTTAATCGTAAAGTTTGAACTTAATTAGATAAGTTTTCCTTAAAGACCCTAAATTCGAGTACAATTGCCAAAAAGGCAATTTTAGGAGTTCACAAACAATTATTGCTTTGAATTTGGCATGTCTTCTTTAACATTGCTTTTCTATATTTTCTTTCAATTAATTATTTTTTATTTTTCTTTATTTTTACAGAAATAAAGTAATTTTAAGTCATAGTTTCAAGTTTTAAATTTTAACAAACAGCATCACGAGTTCACAAAAAAATAAAAAATAAGAAAATAAACAAATCACTAATTTGGGAGAAGCACTGTATTCACTCTTTTGATATTGAGATAAGTATTCATAAACACATATTAATAGAATCCATATCATATTGTATTGAGATTTCATTTTCTAATGGATATTTTTTTAAACATGAAAAATTTTAAATATTTTAGTCAGTTGTGTTGGATAAATTTTGAAGTTGATTAGATACTTGAATTTTCCTTTCTTTTATTATTAAAAAAGAAAAAATCTTTTCTCAAACCTAATTTCAATATTATCACTAAATATATTTATAACTTATTTTAAATATATCATTCATCTACCAAATTTATTAGTATAAAATTGATAACATTTCATTGATTTCTCTCTATCACCATCTTGCTCTGAGTAATCAATTATAGATATTAAACTATAAATGCATCTTTTTCAAGTGCAAGAGTTACAAGACATACGCAATATCACATTTTACCATCATCATCACATGAGCACAGTCATTATCATCGTCATCCTTACTTATGACAAGGTAAGTAAATTTTATTGTGTATAACATATTGTATCTTCTTTTATTTATGATTTTTCTTTGCATTGTATAATTCATTTACTAGTGTAAATATCATTATTGTCTTGTTTCTTTCCCCTTTCATTATCTTTTTCTTTTCATGAATTTTCTTTAATTAAATTTTCACTATACATCTTCTCATACTTTTTCACATATAAATTATTGAAAATACTACAAATGATATCATAGAATTTAATTTTTCATTATCATATTTTTATGTTTTTTCCTTTATATAATATAATGATAACATGGAAACAATTTTGATGGTATTAATGATGGCTCCCCCTACCTTTCAGTCCTACATACGTCCTTATCCACTTCGGTTTATTACGTAATATCACCTAACAATATTAAATCATACATGGTTTTTTCTCATTTTCTCTAAAAGGATAGTGAAAATCTTTTATATAGTCATGCTTGTTTTTCCCTACTTTTGACTCACCTTTTCATTTGATTATAGTATGCTCCCAATTTCATCACATCCATTGATATTTTTGGCCATCAAGCTTTGCATTGTTGCCATGTTTGTTTATGTGGATTTGTTCTCCCCTCTGAGGCTTTCGTGGATTTGTTACCAAAAAGTCTGTAATTGTTGACTGTTTTCAAGAAGGGCATCTTTACAAACACACAACCATAAGGGAATGAGAAGTTCGTTATCACTGTAGTCCCACTTTTTCCTACACCCATAATTCCCTTCATTTTCCTCTACGTCATCTTCCTCACTATTTTTTGAGGGGGAAATTGTGAGTAATGCAAAGCTTGTACTATTTGGCGATTGCGGTGTTTAATCAAAGTTCGATTGAGGAGTTGTCTCGAATGGCATATATTGTTAACTATAATCGTGAGTATGCTGAGGACCATAATGAAAATAGGATGGTGTCATGCTTAGCAAGTTTTGGTTGAAATTTTACAGAAATTGATTCTACATTAGAAAATTTTGAGGAAATTAGAAATTTGGAATGCCTTGAAAATACAAGTTAAATGGAAAATAAGACCCACTTTCTGAATTTGTAGAAGTTTGAAATTTTTGTAAGCTTTGCGAGTGCTCCATGTGTGGTAAATTTGGAGAATTACTGGGTTCAATTTATAGTTTGAAATTGGAAGTGAATATATTTTGAGAGTATTTTGAATTGCAGTTAAAATTTGGAATGTGAAATATAAACCATTTCAAAGTACTTATACAAGATTAAAAATAACCAAAAATTAAAAAAAAATAATAATTCATTGCGGTTTGATACTATAGATGTTTGAATTCAGAGATTCATCCATTGGAGTTAATCTTTTCCATGGCACAATTTCAATGGTGCTGCTTTTTGGGATAATAAATATTGAAAGTAACGCAACGAAGCTGGAATTGGGAGGTTGAAAACAAAATGACTGGATGGGAGAGCATGAACGCAACGAAATTACTGTCAAGTTAACATATGCATGCAGTAAACAGTTGTTAATTTCACAATTGCAATGGTTTTGTTTTATATCTCAAACGGCTACTGTATTTAAAAAAAAAAATAGTCAGCACATTTTAAAGGGCCAAATGGGCCCACATGTCAGAAAGTGGGGAGAAGAATGGAGAAGTAACTTTGGCCAATTAAGTGTCCCTAAATACTTGACAAATATAAGAGAGAATGGGATACACGTGTGCCCCCTACCCCTTATAACTATGCCCTAAAGAGATTCATTTCGTTGTCAAATCAAGAGCTTCATGAGAGTATGTGTGATTGGGTCTAACCCAAGAACTTTTAGTCATATTATTAATGTAAATTATTTAATAATAACACCAATTACTGAAAAAAATTGCAATGTGTCCCATGTATAATTTATGCAAAAGAAAAAAAATACAAATCATATATTTATCAAAAAATAATGTAAAACACATATTACCTCTTTGCAAGACACCTAAAATACGTCACCTTTTTATAATTTACCTTTTCATAATGTAACTACTGGTAGAATTTTAATAGAACACTTGATGATCACATAATGAGGAATAACATAGATCATAAATTTGTCAAAAGAAAAAAATATAGATTAATTAATTTTAAAAATGCTAAGCGAAAATGTTATGATATTTTTGCAAATAAGAATGATTAGTACCACTCTACACCTCTTATTATTTTGCACATAAACTTAGCTGTTTCTAAAAATAAGTCGTCATAAAGTGATTTAAAAATAAGTTTTATAAAAAATTCAATGTGCTTTCTTCCACTTTTTAATAGCACTGTATGCTTTCTAATAGTACATTGTACTTACCAAATTTTTATACTTTTTAGTATTGGTGTATTTTTTATTATATTATCAAAAGGTGAAAGTGACTTTTAAACGTATTTTTAAGTTGCCTGGTGACCACCTGCATTTAGTATCATCCCATAAACTTGGAATGAACTTTGTTACCGAATTTTATTGGTGCTAACAATCTCTGAGGAGTTTCATATATAGCCATGTCATCGGCAGAGCAAACAGAAATAAAGGTAGATCAATAGAATCTATTCAAACAGACTTTATCATGTGATAAGGTGTCACCAAAAGGTGCTAGCATAGTTAAAAAATAAAAAATAAAAATGTTGTTCCTAGATGATAACAATATAAAAGTAAGAATCAAGACTGAAGCTCCCCGCTATGGTGCTTCCCTTTGTTGATAAAAAATATCCCTTTAACTTATTGGGGTGAAGATGCTTTTAATTTGGCAATTAGCACCTTAGCAAACTCAACCAGCTTATCGGTGTCCGGCATGACATCCTTGACGTCGGCATCGGCGCAAAACTTCTCAGCCCACTTGGCCAGTCCAGGAGTGTTGGATTCATCAATCAACTTGATTCCAGTCATCCTCTCAGTGACCCTAACCCAACCAAGGAAGCAGCCAAATGCGATGTCAAGATAACCTATATGATCTCCTCCAAAGAAAGGCTTCCCTTTGCTGCACTGCTCAAATGCACCCTCCATCAGCCTCAATCCTTCAACCACTTGATCCATGGCCGCCTTCTTTGCCTTTTCGCTTGGTGCACTGGCAATTGCTCTCACAGAGTGAAACCACTGCATAGTTTGATCAACAGCAAGAACTTTAATAACATAGCTAATTTTTATTATGTTCAAGGCGAAATGAAATGCTCCCATTTTAATGCTTTTCAAAACATGATGGGATCAAGTATATGATTGATGGAACTAAGTATATGAGCGAAAAGATAAAGTGAATCAGTTGAAGCAACTAATTATATATATCATTAGGATAAGTTTCATTTTAGCAATGAAATGATTGGAATATTTGAACTAAATCATACCTCTAAGGTGATTAACAAATTTGATCTTAGAAAAATTGCAATGGCTGATACGAGAATTTCACTCGTGCTATCAAAAGATTTTTAAATTTTTATCAAGTCTAATTCTAATTCTAATTCATCACTTAGCTCGACATTTACAAAGTGTATAGAACCTAATCATTAAATGTCTTGGGGAAAACGTTTTTTTATTCTTTTGTTTTTTTTTTTTTTTTACATTTCTTATAATCTAATATTTACAGTAATCAAATATTAACGTAATAAACTAAGAAGATTGCAACAGCTTGCAGATTCTAACATAAAGATAGGGTCGAAATCAAAGCTTGGATCATAAAGCAAACATATGACCAGAAACTGATGCAGACATACAAATGAAACAAACTTTAGAGCTTTAAGAACTTGATACCTTCTCGTCAAGGTAAGCGGTCCAGAAGCGAGCAGTGGCTCGATCATAAGGATCGGATGGAAGGATGGATCGCCCAGAGGACGACCACACCTCATCAATGTATTCCATAATAATGGCAGACTCACAGATGGGCTTATCTTCATGAATCAAAACGGGAATTTTCTTATGAACAGGATTCGATTTCAAGAGCAGCTCACTTTTTGTTCCAACCGTCTCTTCAAGAAACTCATAATCCACTGATTTGATGTTCAAAGCGATCCTAGGCCTCATCGCGTACGGACTAGCCCATGCACCAAGAACTTTCACGTTGCTCTTTGCCATTTAGCAACGATATCAATATTACTGTTGGCTGACTGTGGAGAAAGAAAGGGGCGAATTGGTTTAGTTTGTGTGTTTAGGATTTTCCTGAATGTGTGGAATATATATATATATAGGCGACGGTACAAGTTAGGGTTACTTTCTTTTCGGATGCGAACAGAAAAGTCGGAGATGTATGTTGTAGAAAAATCGTCTTGTCGCGCATGATTGCATGAACGGGTGAACGGGAATTCCCATTTACACTTACTTGCTAGGGTTTCATTTCGTTTGTTTTGATGTGAACAGAAAAGTAGGAGACGTATGTTGTTGAAAAATTGTCTTGTCGCGCATGATTGCATGAACGACCGTCAGAGTTTGACTCACCATTTAAAGGTTTTCTATTTTCACTCAATGGGGAATTCCCATTTACACTTACAAGAATCTTCTCTTGATTTTAACCATTGATGAGCATCTGTTATGGCCGCCAATGCAGTCACAACGGCCATGCCCTTCACTATAAAATTTTATCAGCAGATATTGTATCCGTTAATGAATTTAACATCAAATAAATGAAATGATAATTACAAAATATTTATGTAACCAATTACACACAACAATAAAAATTAAAAAAGAAAAAGCATAGATTCAATCTGAAAGCTTCACCTTTTTTTTTTCCTATTTTTATACCTACACTTTTATTTTTTCATTCGAGCACTTAATATCCGCAAATATTTATAAACGAGTTGTTTTACTAACGATGTTAATTTTTTTTGTTAGAAAATGGCACATAATGGCTTGTAGTTGGCCCAAATAATTAATTTAATCTAATAATATAAGAATATTTATATTATTTAAGTAAATTATTGAAAAATAACTAAATAATTTGGAAAAAAAATTTAAAAAATAAAATAAAAAGTAAAGCGAATTGCAGATATTAAAATGATGCATGGCAACATTTCGTTCATCTACGTATCTATATAAATTAAATAATATATAAAATTAATAAAAATATAACAAAATCAAGAAAAAAAAAAAGAAAGAGTAAACGAACACAACAAATTAAAAAATAGTTTCAACTATCCCCAACTGTTAGGTAGCTGAAAATCTTCTTTTAATTTTTTTTTATTTTGTCCACTATTTTTTAATTTTTTCAATATTTTTTTTTGCTTACATAATTAATGTATAAATAATTATTTATTTAATTAACTTAATTATTTAGGCCAATCAAAGGCTACTATCAATTTCTAAAGGAAAAATTAACACCATTAATAAAAAGACACTATTGATAAGGCCTTTTAAATCTAAAGCTTTCAAGCCTATGCTAACCTGCCATACCTCTCTAAACCCAACCTTCCTATCCTTATGATCAACTTTACCTTAGGTTTAATACATGACCTATCCAATTATAGAGGCCACTAATGACTAGAAGACTGTAGATAAGATTAAACAACCAAGTCAATAACCACCTCCTACATTTGTAAAACACGTTAGACATTACACCTCCACTACTTATTGCTTAAGGATATGGCTTCCGCCCATTAATTCCTCTCTAATTGTTAGCTCTACTTCTCTATAAATATAAGACCATCACCCAATGGTAAATTACTTGATATTTTGCATACTTAAGCCTACTTTCCACCTTTAAGTATTCCTACTCTCCACACATACATCTAACTTAAGCATTGGAACAACAAAGCCAAACAACACCTCAGCACCCCTCACTATTCTTTGTTTTGCAAGCTCATCTAGCTACGTAAAGCCTAATTCTAACTAAATCTTTGCCAGCCAATATCCAAAACAACATTTGGTGCCGTCTATGGGAAACTAATTCAATCTCCTACCAAAATACATACTAAACACTCTCCCAAACACTACCCTTGACTACTATCATGTCTCATACTAACAACCCTAACAACAACCAACTAATGAACAACTAACCTATCAAAAGTCTACCCCTAGCTAGGGAAACACTTAAGCAGTTCATGGAGCACTTGGAGCACTTAGTTAAGGAGTTTATTACCCAAAATAAATTGCTCTATGCTCGCCTTAAGAAAGCCGAGAAGCTTAGCATATAAACCCATCTACTTAAAGCTTTTGATGCTAGCATTAGGCAAAACATCCAACAACAACAACAGCAAGAAATGGTAAGAATCAACAACCTAATCCCCTAACACAGGAACAGCCAGTGCGGTCTGCAACCACCCACAACCACACCCTTCCTAGCAATGAGTAAGTGGCCAACTTCCACGAAGCATCGATACACTTTGCATTGTGCTAATCTCATCTAACACACAATGTTAACCTCAATGAGCTTTGTGTAATTATAAAGAGGCTCTCCAAGTAACAAGGGAACAAGATAACTGGTGATGCCGAGCTGGTTGCCAACAACAAAACCTCATTTACTAAGGGTGTCTAAGATGAAGTGTTTCCTCCAAATAGCAAGCTTCCTATCCTGAACCAGTATGACGGCACTGGTGATTCTGATGATCACCTCCTCCACTTCCATAACCTCATGAACCTCTATAGTCATGGAGATGTCATCCTCATATGTGGTTTAACCACTTGCTCGAGAACTCCTTTGATGAGCTAGCACGGAGGTTTAGCATTCACTTGTAAGCTCTCGTCTAAAGACACATCATCCTTATACCTCATAAGACAAAACGAGGGCGAAGGTGAGAGTCTGTATGAATATGTGATCCGGTTCAATAATGCCATGGTCAAGATTCCTTGGTTGGATAAAGGAGTAGTAATGCATGCCACGTAGCTCAACATACAACATTTGGGAGACTTCTTCTAAGCCAAAGACCTTAGCTAAGTTTTGGAATAAAGCCCGAAAATACATCAACTAAGAAGATAACATTTGCACTAGGCACGACACCAACCAAGATAGGTCCAATGGAAAAAAGGTCAAGGAAAGATTGTCTATAAAAGACCACCTTAGTGGCAAGGCACTAAGCAAATCTGAAGAGGAAGGCTCAAGTAGTAAGAAGCGACGAGCCGAAAAAACCCACTTTCCCCTCTCATCCACACACAACACAACCCTCTAAACCGACCCATCGCCCAAGTCTTCGCCGAGTTGCAAAACAAAGATCTGCTACAAAAACCCCCTAAGATGAAAGGGAACCCCAATCGTTGGAAGTCGAACAAATATTGCCAACTCCATGATGACCACGACCATACCACAAATGAATGCTTCCAATTGAAGAATGTAAGTGAATATGCTATTCAGCGAGGCTTCTTTGGCGAATAGACGGCCTACCAAAGGAACGACAACTATTCTGATGATGATGAAGACAAGGCTCCTTAAAGGCAGCGAACCGAGGGAGCCTAAGTAGATCAAAATGAAGATCACCATAATGACCAAGGCCCCAATAGCATGATTAACATAATCATTGGGAAGTCATGCCTAAGGAGCTGACCAAGTACAAGCAACTTAACTAACGTCCCATTAGAGGTGTTGGCTATTAGAGAAAAGATATAAAAGATTAATACCTCCATCCCTCTAACAAGGACTTAAAGGGGGTAGATACCGCTCATCAAGACGCCGTAGTGATAAGGACAAAGATTGCCAATTTCGAGGTTCTTAAGATTATGGTAGACACCAACAGCTCTACGGATTACAAACAACTAAAACAAATGTTTCATAACAATTTCAAAACTTTACATATAAATATCGATTTCTTGAAAATTTGATCCCTAAAATCAAAATACCTAATTGAACCTTGAGCATCCATAGAACCTCCTTCTTGCATTCATTTCAATCCTTATAGTTGAAACCTTAGTCGCAAGACCACATTTACAAAACATAACCTCTCCACTACAATTATGGGAAAACTTCAACGAGCTTACGGATTTATACAAGACATTTTTACCAATTCACTCTTCTTAAAAACAATCTATTAGAGAAGATTTCCAATTTTCTAAATCTGAGACAAGCTTTTTAAATAGTTAAGGTTTTTGTTTGTGTGAAACATAAGAGGAAGAGGTAACAAATTTGTTTTTTTTGTTTTTTTTTTTTTTTTCTAGATTTATAATTAAGGTTTCGCCATTGCTGGCCTATAGGTTAAGGTTAAGAATAGTGGATGAGGAATTAGGTTTTCTAAGGTTTCATTTAGGGGATTAATTCCAAGATAGGGATGGTATCCATGTTTTTATTCTAGACAATTTTTTACTTCCTGAATTTGCTAATCTATGTTTTTTTTTTTTTTCCCTTTTCTTACGTAGATAGGAAGGGCAAAGGGGAAATATTATTTGGAAGTTCAAAATTAAAATAAGCACATGTCATTATATAATTGGCTTGTACTGTCTATTGGACTAACGGTATTAAGGGAAGTTAACAAAGGTATACATTAAGACATATAAAACTTCAATCGAATGTATTTTAATATAACCTAAAAGTTCAAGTGTATAATTGAAAAATTCTCAAAGTTCTAATACAAACGATGATATTGGCTCATTTAATAAGACATGCTATAGTGATACTACATCTCCTTAGTAGGCTTTTAAAACAGTCATGATGAGTAGACGAGACCTAGCATTTAGCAACATCTTACAAGTGCCTTAGACATACCTTTTTATATATACATATGGACTTAGGGCCAAGCCTAAATTGGTCCAAAACCGTTGAGCCATAATTCAACAATTCATTGGATTGTAAATGGCCCATTTGGAGCAGGTTCTAAGTTGGTTCATGAGGCCCGCTGGTTAACGAGCCAATTTTTAAGCTCGTTAACTAGATCTCCAATGATTTTTTTTTTTATTTTTAGGTTTGCAAGATATATATA